>CAUYQV010157763.1:0-55199 GCA_963574575.1 Galagoides demidoff | reverse complement strand
GCGGGTTCGAATCCCCAGCCCGGGCCCGCCAAACAACAATGATGGCTGCAACCAAAAAATGGCCGGGCGTTGTGGCGGGCGACCAGCTACTTCAGAGGCGGAGGCAGGAGACTTGCTTGAGCCCAGGAGTTGGAGGTTGCTATGAGCTGTGATGCCATAGCACTCTACCCAGGGGGATAGCTTGAAGCTCCGTCTCAAAAAAAAAAAAAAAAGATAAGGAAGTGTGGTTGAGATAGCCCAACTGGTTGCTGACAGGGCTTGCTAGAATTCAAACTCAAAGCTGTGACTTCTCAATGCACGTGATATACAGATCTTCATAATTTATTTGATTAAGTTGGCCAGTCTGAAGCACCTGAGTAGGCAGTTGTTCAAAGCAAAAGTGTTAATGGTTCCTACTTTAGAAAGAGTTTTATTAATAAAAAAATCTTATTATTCAAATTCTGCTAATTTATAACATAAATCATTGGGATTTTTTTGTTTGTTTTTTTTGAGACAGAGTCTCACTTTCTCACCCCTAGTAGAGTGCTCTGACGTTACAGCTCATAGCAACCTCTAACTCTTGGGCTCCAGTGGTTCTCCAGTCTCAGCCTCCCGAGTAGCTGGGACTACAGGCACCTGCCACAATGCCTGGCTATTTTTAGAGATGGTAGGATTTTGTTTTAAGTCCTACATATTCCATACTATTTACAAGTGAAATTTGCCTCAGAGTTCTAAAGTAATAATAATACTCATACATTTGAACTCCAGAGACACTCAACAGTTAAAATAAAATCCTTCTGAATACAGAAAGGACTGCAAGAAACCTTTGTGCCTATCACAAATTCTCCTTTGTGCCTATCTCCAGTGCAGAAGGCACAGCAATGGCCCTCTAATCTCAGAAGATGATTTCACTATCTCCTTTGATTATAGATTCTAATGTCTTCTTTGGACTAGAAAGATAAAAAAAAAGATAGTTAAATCTATGACCTTAGGGCAGTAGTTCTGAAATTATTCTAGAGGAAACCTTTTTTCCATGAAATACCCATTAATATGTTAGAACACAGTCTAGGAAACATTGCTTTAGGGACTATTTCTAAATTATCATTTCCTAAAGTTTGTTTTATGCTATTACAGAAGGTTAAACATAACTAGTGTGTCAAAAGGTATATAAAGTCATATTAATTTACTTAAAAACAATATAACATTATAATAATCCGTGGGTGTTTACACAACCTCAGATGATTTCAGATGATTCCAGACGAGATCAGGCACATTCAGGGTGGTATGGCCGTGGACAGATGATTCCAAATGACAGGCTTTTTTAAAAAATACACTATCTGAAACATATGATTATGTACTATAAAAAAATAAAAAGTGGATAGGTGGCATGAAGTAGGTACTCAACAAATATTTGAACTGTAATTTAATGTAAATGTAATTATTCTTTATAGAAAGAGAAAATGAAATTTTTATCTCTTCTACCTGCCTTTCAGTTGTACTTAGTTAAAATCAACTGTAGAAAACTTGTGTCTTAATGCAAATCTATGTGTCACCTATAGCACACCCTTCCAAGTTATCAAATTACAAAGCCATCTTAAAAAACTCTTCTTAAATTCTAGGTAACTGATAGACATGCAAATTTTGTCTCCAAAGTAGAGATTCAAAATTTCTTTCCTCACTTAATGGAAAAAAAAGTTTTTGTCTCCAGTTACAATTCATCTCTATATTCCTTTACGCCATATAAATGTGAGCCATTTTGACTTTTGTGGTTAACCAGTTACTGTATAACATTTGCCTGGTTTCCTTGTACCAGTAAAACAAAACTTTTAACATGTTCACTTATCTTTTTTCTGAAAAAATATCTTTTGACACTAGAGAAATGAAATAATGAAACTTAGACATTTCTATACCAGCCTCTTTAGCTGAACAATGAGCTGCCAATCAATAGGTCACACAAAACACTGTCAACAGGGCACACTGCCTATTTTACTTCTGACCACTTAATTTACCCATCTCCTCCAAAAGCAAATCAAGATAGAATCAAATGAAAATGTAATACAGTCACGACGTTATTTTATCTTTAAATTAAAATCAACTCTTTGCTGAATGTCTAATATGTGTACATATTGACTTCCACTACACGCCCTCTCCTCACAGTAAGAAAAGATACTTACTGAGCCACAGATATGGCAAACCATCTTCATTTGCCCAACAAAGATACAGATTCAAGGGAGACTAACTCATTCCTTAACCTTGCCACAGGTTACTTGAGCAAAAAGAAGTCTCCAGATTCTGCCTTCTGATTTTACCAACCACCTCAAACTTTAGTAGTCTTCCAGGAGCTAACTACTCCAGGGTCATATAATCTCGGAAAGTTTGTTTGATAAAATAGCAGACAACACATACAGTAAGTTTAAGGTGTGTTCTTATAGATATACTTTGACTCTAATAGCGGTAAATGCTCGGGTTATCTTGACTCCAACTCAAAACCACATTCTTCTTCCTGTCTGCTTTTAGCCTTTTTTATTCAGCTCCCTGAAGAGTAATACTACTGTTCTTGTTAGTTTTTTTCTGAACTCATTTTTTTTTTTTCAAGACAGAGCCTCAAGTTGTCGTCCTCAGTAGAGTGCTCAAACATCACAGCTCACAGCAACCTCCAACTCCTGGGTTCAAGTGATTGTCCTGCCTCCACCTCCCAAGTAGGTGGGACTACAGGCACTCACCACAAGACCGACTGGCTATTTTTGGTTGCAGCTGTCATTGTTGTTTGGCTATCCAGGCTGTATTAGAACCTGCCAGCTCAGGTATATGTGGCTGGCGCCTTAGCCGCTTGTGCCACAGGTGCCAAGCCTCTGAACAAATTTTTATTCAGTCTTCTCTACTCTCTTCTCTTTACTCTCAAATAAATAAATAATACAACTTTATGATTTGATTTCGTTTGAAACCTTATATAATGTATTTCACACACTTAAAAATGTTACTCTGATGCTTGACTCCTATAGCTCAAGTAGCTAGGGTGCCAACCACAAACACCAGAGCTGGCAGGTTCAAATCCAACCCAGGCCTTGTAGATTGGAGATAGTTGGGAGGAATTGAGAGCCCGTGAACTTGAATGTGGAAAAAAACTGCATCTTGATTTTCACCACTTTTAACTGAAATTTAGTACTTCCTTCTATCATAATGCAGGCAACGTTATGACTATTACAGTACAGGAATTGTGACTTTGTCACCAATGGAAATCATGTACTTTTATATTATACACTAGTTGTAGCAAAACTCAAAAAAACTGTATGTCAAAGAAAAATACAAGGCCGGGTGCGGTGGCTCACACCTGTACTCGGAGCACTCTAGGAGGCTGGGGCAGGTGGATTACCTGAGCTCAGGAGTTCAAGACCAGCCTGATCCAGACAGAGGGAGACCTCCTCTCTAAAATTAGCCAGGAGGCTGAGACAAGAGAACAGCTTGAGCCCAGGTGTTTGAGGTTGCTGTGAGCTGTGATGCCAAACAAAATGAAACTCTATCTCAAATAAATAAATAAATAAATAATACAATTTTATGATCTGGTTTTGTTTGTAACCTTATATAATGTATTTCACACACTTAAAAATGTTACTCTGAGGTTCGGAGCCTGTAGCTCAAGCGGCTAAGGCTCCAGCCACATACACGGGAGCTGGGGGGTTCTAATCCAGCCTGGGCCTGCCAAACAATGACAACTCCAACCACAAAATAACCGGTCTCATGGCAAGCGCCTGTACTCCCTGTTACTTGGGAGGCTGAGGCAAGAGAATCGCTTAAGCCCAAGAGTTGGAGGTTTCAGTGAGCTGTGAAGCCATGGCACTCTACCCAGGGCAACAGCTTGAAACTCTGTCTCAAAAAAAAGAAAAAAAAGTTACTCTGAGAAGGCTCCACAGGATTAAGGCTTCCAAGGCACATACACAAGAGTTAAGCTATCCAAATGGAGGAACCAAAACAAAGGCTAATCCAATCATTTGGTTCTGAATAGCTTTAAAATTGCACTAAAGAATGTTTTCCCTTTTAAGGGTCTGAAAAAAGAAAATAATCTTTCCATTTATTCTGTCCCTTGAAATTTTCCTCCTCTAAATAGGTTTGTCATTTTCAATCATCCCTGATTACATATGCAGAAGGGCCAGAAGCATAACTACTACATTCTATGTAATCAAAAAATAATAGGAATTATTATAAATAATTAACATCTGTATAGTACATACTATGGGACAGGCAGGCTTTTAAGATCTTTACCTACATTAACCCATATAATCCACACAAATACCCCACGAAGTAATAAGCAAATGCAAAAATACATAAAATTAACAGTCTCCAGGGACTGAAATGAACAGGGGAAAAAATTTCAATCCCAATATATAGTGAGATTGGGGAACAGAAACAGAGAATTAAAAAAAAAAAAAAGGCCTTAAAGTAGCATTTAATATACTCTGGATCTCCAGAAATTTCAAATCTAAGATCCCACAAACTGATTCCTGAAATATCTTTCTCCTCTCTGCAAAAAGAATCCTTTCCCATTTCTTTGGGGAAAATCTTGGTCATGACATCATGCATACATATGCATCAGTGCAGAAACTAGGAAGAGGTAACATTTATTCCTACAACTAGCCAAACTGAGAAAACGAAACTTCCCAACTCTTCTAAAATATTTTAAAGACTTTAAAAAGATGTTCAGAAGTTGTTGCCATGTATCATGAGAAGCGGGCTCATATTTTGGAATATCTATGAGTAAACTATCAAGACATTTCGTTGACCTTATTGGGTATCAACCTAAAATAGGAAACTGACAAATTATTAATGTCAATTCAGCTATTACTAACGAATCACTTTAACACGGCTGGGTTAACTGTTAGGATTAACAACGTCCATTTCAGAGTTTTAAAAAATCTGATTCCAAAATACCTTATACTTGCCAAATATTAGTCCCCTACATTTAATTAGATATAGTATATATGCCTTTACCACTGCTGCCTACAATCTTTCAAGTCGTCCCCTTTAACCGTAAGTAAAAACTTTCAAAGAAGAAGCCGCCCCTCCAAGTCAGAAGACGAGCCTCTTCAATTGTGCATCTCCTACAGAAAACGGAATCTCCACGGATAAGACTGAAGCAGACATAAAGTCCCCTTTTATAAAGTCTCCCAAACTCCATAAATCTAAGATCTACGCTTTCCATCCTGGCTATTCCATAGGGCTCTAAGAGTGACACAGTTCCTAAACTCTTTTAATAGGGTCCCTAACCAACTCTGCCTCCTCTGTCCAACTTTCTTAGAGAAATCTCTAACAAGCCTTTTAAACTACTGGAATCTCAGATGCGCTAAATCTCCGAAAGGCTCAAACACTCCCCCATCACATGCAAAAGGATTTCAGAGCAAACCTCTCAGATGTACGCAACCACTTAAATGACAATCACTCTCCTTCACCAAGTTTCTGCTTGGTCTTGGCTCCAGCTCAATATCCCCAAAAAGACAAGTTTGATTTTCTCTAGCACGCCCGCGTTTTCCTAAGGAGAGAGTGACACCTCTCCCTCCCCCAACAGCCGCCCGCCCGCCCCCGCGACTACAGTTTTAAAAACACTTAAAACTTTCACTCCAGAGTTCCGTGACTGTTAGGGGCTGCACTCACATTCTCGTCTCCAGAGAGGTCGGGGTTGCTGTTCTCATCGCTGCTCAGCTTCTGCTTCTTGGCTGCAGGCATGTCTGTTCCCGCCGGCGTAGTCGCCACTTCCCTCTCGGACATATTCCTCCGCCTCCCTCCAGGTTCCTGCCGCCTCGGGCGGGGCCTCCGCCACACCGCCGTCAAGCAAGCCCGGCCAGAGCTTGCCGCAAAGTTGCCACTGCCGCCGCCACCTCCACCGCTTCCCCCACTGTCGCAAATCGCGCCCAGCCGCCGAGGCGGGCGTGCGTGCGACCCCGCCACACTGCTGAAAAAGGGGCGCGCACGCGCGCCCTCCCGCGCGGCTTCCTGGCTCCTTCCCTTTCCCTACTCCCGTCTTGCCCTTTTCCCGCCGCCCTCCCGGCAGTTTGCGCGGAGATGTATGATCCGTTGGCTTAAGAGGGTAGTATTTCGTATGTCTCCTTTCCTCACCCCTGCCTCAAAAAGAAGAGGCGGAACTTAAAGGGATGCTCCCTCACCCCCTTTCTCCTTCCAAAGACGTTTCAGCCGCAATTGGCCCAATCCTTCGATCTCCGACCCGCTGCTAGGGAGCGAAAGTCTGTGGAATGGACTAGACCACCGATGTCCCATGGGTCGGGGGAAGATACGAGAAGTCATTTCTTGCTTTAACTGTGTATATCAAATGTCCTTAACCTTGAACTTGGAAGATAATTCATTAAAGTAGTCACAGAGCTAATCGTAACTTAATTCTTTTTTGAGGGCGGAAACTCAGAAAACGTACACCGCTTCCCACTTGCCTCCCCCATCTAGCAAATGGGAAATACCCATCAGGAGATGCGCATGCTCCGAGTGTATTCTCGCGCTGGGCAGTCGGGACCGGCCTCCTCCAAGCCCCACCCCTTTTCGAATTCTTGTTTGCTCAACCGACTAGTCTTCTACCGGGTTTCTGTAACCTGAGTTGGAATTCTAAGCACTTCCAAGTTATAGTCTTTGGTCGCGCCCTAAATTTTTGTCGTTTATTCTGATGACTATTTATTTCAATGAATGATTATCCAGTTGTTGGCAAGGTTAAGGTTTAAATGGAAATATCCTAAAATTACATGATTACACCAGAAGTGCTCTTTTTAACTGCTCTGAACAGTGCCAAGGCCTATAATCCAGTGGTCATTTCCAGTTATATAGAAGACTGTGAGACCTAACTGGCGGACAATTTTTTTTTTTTTACATAAGTTACAATGAAATTTTAGGAGAGGACAACCAAACATGCTTCACCAAAATATTTGTCTCTGTTACTGTATCTGGGTTCTTGACTGATTTGAAATGCATTGGTGAATCGCATGGCTTTGTTAGGTCTTTAAACCATACACGTGTATCTGAGCAGCAGAGAAAGGAGAATGATGATAAAAAGTAAAATACAGTTGTGACTGTCCTTCTGGGTCTCGTCTCCATCTTTAAAAATGAGGAGATAAGAAGGGACTACCAGTTCTTGAGTATTTATATTTTCTCTTTTAGACATAACCTATCTAGAGTCTACCATCCATTAAATTCTATTAAATAATATGCATACATTACTTCTGCATAATGCATTTACAACCAGAACCTCAGTTTCATCATCTGCAGACTACAAGTCACTCTTCTTTTGGAGGTAAGGAGAGAATGAGAAAAGAAATGTAAAGCAAAGGCAAGGCAACATAAGAGATTTTTGCAATGAAGACTCGGGAAAAATAAGCTGAAAACATTAAAATTCAGGTCTTAATAATTGCAGTTATTTGTTCAACACTTCTCATGTGCCAGCTACTGCTAAGCACTCTTAAGTTGGTGAGAGAGATGAAACTGGTATAGATTCAGAAACTCACGAAGTAAGCTTCGCTTTGGGCAGTAGCTTGCACCTATAATCCCAGCTAATTAGGAGGCTGAGGCAGGAGGATCCCTTGAGACCAGGAGTTGAGGCTGCAGTGAGCTATGATCATGCCACTGCACTGCAGCCTGGACAACAGACCAAGAACCCCATCTGTAAAAGATACAAAGATGTGCTTTGGTATGACAATTTCATTGGCAGAGATATATATACTCCCCTTTGTTGGAAAGGATGTTTTTGAAATACAGCTCTACGAGTAAAGGATAATCAAGTGAAGCATTTTAAATTAAAATTACTCTGGGTGTGTGGGATCAGTGGGAGCTAGAAAGTGGGAGTCAACTTCCAGTCATAAAATTAGACAAGTGCTGAACATTTGGATAAAGGACACATATGGGAGGAGAATGCCTTACAGCATTCATTATAATAAAGCAAAAATATTTTTAAAGAGCCTTCTTTAAATTTGGAGGGATTATTTTTAAATTTTTCTGGTGAGTCAGGATGATACATGGAAATTAGTTCATATTCATTATTACTATGTTAAAGAAAAAATTATTTTGAGGCTTGTTAAAACAGTAAGGAAGACTTCATTCAGAACTATTTTGATAGCTATCAGGTCTATCACAGTAGGGAAGAGAGGTCAGACTCAACCTCAAACACGGCAAAGAGCCAGCCTTTATAGTCAGGGAGCAGAGCTGGAGGGTCAGCCATTGGAAAATTACTATGAGGGATATAAAGGGTGGACAATTCTTGCTAAACAAACTTAACAGGATACATGCTGAAGGAAGGCCAAATAGTAAGGCTGTGGGATTCTCACTAAACTGACAGCATGCTACAAACTGATCTAGGCAAGCTGAAGACAGAACCCAAGGATAAGATCTAGTTAAGAACAGGGCTCAGAAGTGCTAGACTAAAGTTTGGTCAAGGAGAAAGTCTTGGTCATTAATTTAAGGTATGTAAGATGTCACAGGTACTCTTTTTTTTTTTTTTTTGAGACAGAGCCTCAAGCTGTCCCCCTGGGTAGAGTGCTGTGGCATCACAGCTCACAGCAACCTCCAACTCCTGGGCTCAAGCGAGTCTCCTGCCTCAGCCACCCAAGTAGCTGGGACCACAGGCACCTGCCACAACACCCGGCTGTTTTTTGGTTGCAGCCGTCATTGTTGTTTGGCAGGCCTGGGCTAGATTCGAACCCACCACCTTAGGTGTATGTGGCTGGTGCCTTAGCTACTTGAGCCACAGGCGCCAAGCCAGGTACTCTATTTAGAGTAATAGTTACTATTTGATAAATATAAAAGTCAATTTTCTATAAAAAATCAGGGGTTTTGTCAAGTATAGTAGTGTGCGCCTTTAGTCCCAGCTACTCCAAAGGCTGAGGCGGGAGGATTGTTTGACTCTAGGAGTTCAAGGTCTGTCCTAGAAAACATAGTGAGATCCCATCTCTAATAAATAAATAAATAAATAAATAAATAGTTTCTCGACACTGAATTCTCCTGTGAAGGATTTCAGCCATCACAGTTGGAGGGGTCTTATCACGAACATATTATAAATGAAGAGACTGAGATTTAGGATAATTAAACAATTTGCCCAAAGTATGCAAGTCCTTGGAAAGCCAAGGCATCTTTATATTTATGTAATTTTTCTTTCACAGAATTTGGTCAAGAATGTCAAAAATTTGTCTCCCTTAAAAACAGAAAGAGGACAAAACTGGAGAAATCCAAAAGATAATTAATAGTAATGTGTGTATTTCAGTTTCTTAATTTTGACCAGTGTACTATTGTGATGTAAGATGTCAATGAAGGAAAATGGATGAGGAGAATGCAGGCACTCCCGGTGCTATCTTTGCAAATCTTCTATAAAAGTATCCCAAAAGAAAAATCTTACTTAAAAAAACCCCTATCTCCTATTAGACTGTTGAGAAGTCAGTCAAAAATACTTATTAGCCTTTAAGATGATGGTTGACCTATCTCAGAAAACTTTCCAAGATCATTTAGAAACATAGAAAAGAAAAATTCACAGCCTTCCTTGGCATCATTTTCTAGTATCTTTTAAGCTTCATATCAGGAAATGAGTTTCAAAAGCTAAATTAAATCCTTCCCATTTCAACTGAAGTCTATTTCTCATTCATTCAACATTTTTGTCTCTTCTGTTTCATAAATAGCAGCTGTTCATCATCACTCATGCAACACGTAATCATATGCTTGCAGATCTAGTTTTCCATGAGCAGAACATCATATGGCTTCTTTGAACATTTAAAAATCAATCAGGAAGAATTTACTAAATGCCATTTATGTGCAAAGCAGTATGGTAATTCCAGCGGGTGGGGAGGACAATAGAAGGGAAAATAAGACATGGTCCTTATCTTCGAAAAGCCTAATATTCTTCCAGCATTAAAAAATGTCTCATGCATTTAATAAATATTTACTGAGTACCCACTATGTGCCCAACACTGTTTCAGGTGCTGCAGAGACTCGATAATAAGCAAAATCAGACAGGTTCCTGCTGTCTTAGAGCTTATTATTTCTTGTAGGAGAAACAAACATTAACCAAATAATCACCAAATAAAGGTAAAATTACAGAGTATGGGGAATAGTCGGAAAGGGAAGTATAAGATTCTTCTCTGTGAAGTTTTTTAAAAGACACCTCTGTAGGCAGAAACAGCCCAGAGTAGGTACAGGTTGGCAAGCAGACTGCGCCTTCGGTGAATTAGAAAAAATACACCCCTTCCTCATGGTTGATACAGCCCTGCTCCATGGCAAAGACTTTGCGAAGGGAATACAAGATGAATTTCAGCTGTAGTTATCACCATGAACCATCTGCACTAGAGTACACAGCAGCCCCACAAAGGCTCCATAGATACAGACATATTAATAACAAAGTGAGGCTTGGGAAGCTTTCCCTGAGAAGCAGAAGAGTGAAACTAAAGAATGTGAGTTAAGCAGGTGGACAAGAAATAATCTAGGGAGTACTAATAGCATGCTCAAAGATCAGGAGTGTGTTGGGCAGCAAATGCCACTGGTAAAATGAAAGGTCAGTGCTAGTGAAGAACTGGAAAAGCAATGGGAGTGTGGTAACAGAGAAGGCTAGAAAAGAAGGTAAAGGATCAGATCCTGCTGGACCTGTAGACCAGCTTAAGATTGCTGTGTTAAAATGTATCTCCTGCCTCCACTGCCTGTTGCACAATGGTTATAGAATCAGCCACATACACGTACACCAAGGCTGGCGGGTTTGAACCCAGCCCAGGCCAGCTAAACAACAATGGCAACTGCAACAACAACAACAAAAATAGCCAGGTGTTGTGGTGGGCGCCTGTAGTCCCAGCTACTTGGGAGGCTGAGGCAAGAGAATCGCTTAAGCCCAAGAGTTTGAGGTTCTGTGAGCTGTGATGCCACAGCACTCTACTGAGGGTGACATTATGAGACTCTGTCTCAAAAAATAAATAAATAAATAAATAAATAAAATATATTTCCTGCTGATAAGGCTTATACAGAAGGACCTAGAATGGCATTGCTTTGTTTCATTTTAACTTTTTCATTGATATTTTATTTATATGCAGTGAAATGCACAGGTCTTAAGTAGATAGTTTGATGAGTTTTGACATAGGCATACACCCATGACCTACACTCTATCAAGCTATTGGTGGAACTTCCAACACTTCAGAAAGCTTCCCATTTCTTTCTCATGAAACCTCTCCTTTCTTCATCCCCAGGTGACTGCCATTCTATTTTTCCATTTAGTTTTGCCTATTCTAGAACTTCATATAAATAGAATAATTCAACGTGAGCTCTTTTGTGTTTGGCTTTTTGTGCTTAGTATGTTTTTGAGATTTATAAACTAGCACTAACTTTTAAAGAAAAATACAGTCTCGATTGTAACAGGCAGAAAAGCCATCTGGACTGCTCGTTAAATCGGAGTTGCCTGAGCCTCATCCCCAGAGACTCTGATACACGAGGCTGTGGCACAGCCTTTCAATGTGCATGTCTAACAAACTCACAAGTGGTGCCACTACTGTGGATTCAAGGACCTCACTTTGAGAATCACTGTTCCATGTGATAAGATCAGACCTGTCTTATGAACAGTTTCAAGAAATGTATCTCCTTGTTCAATAAACATTTTCTTAAGTACCATCTATGTGCTAGGCACTTTCTAGGTGCTGGGATTCAAAAATAAGTAAAACATTATGCTTCTCCTCTACTAATTTGTAGCCTGGTAAGGAAAGACAGAAGAAGTAAATCACATGAATATTTCTAGCTGTCTTAGAAAGTCTGTTCATTTAATAGTGGACAAAATCCTAATAGAGAGAAAGTGCTTTTGCTTTCCAAAGTCAATATACCACAAGAATAAAAGCAGGACTGTAGAATGGATCCTACCCTGGACACAGGATTCCTCACTGCCAAGCTGACTGCAAAGATGATCCAGAAGACCTGCTTTGCTATTTTCCACGCAAACATCTGATACTATGCAAAGTGGTATCCATGTAGTATATTACTTAATCCCCTCTGTAACTATCACACTGGCACTGTATAATCCATATATATATATATTTTTTTTTTTTTTTTTTGAGACAGAGCCTCAAGCTGTCACCCTGGGTAGAGTACCGATGGCATCACAGCTCACAGCAACCTCCAACTCCTGGGCTTAAGTGATTCTCTTGCTTCAGCCTCCCAAGTAGCTGGGACTACAGGTGCCCACCACAATGCCCGGCTAGTTTTTGGTTGTAGCTGTCACTGTTGTTTGGCAGGCCCAGCCTGGATTTGAACCTGCCAGCTCTGGTGTGTGTGGCTGGTGCCTTAGCTGCTTGAGCTACAAGCGCTGAGCCTAATCCATATTTTATGGATAAAGGAACTATAGCTCAGAGAGGTTAAAGATTTAGACAAAGCCTTTCAATAATTAAGTAGCAGAATCAGAATTCAAACCCAGATCTTGTTGACCCAGGTGTTGGTCCTTTTAAACACTAGCTTGCAGCTCTCTGGAAGAAAACAATAAAGTTATTCATAAATAACTTTAGTGCTGCTGAGTACTATCATAGAAATAGTCAACAAAGAATACAGTACTATGAAAGCATTGGTAGGGAATTCTAATTTTAGCTGGGCAGAAACATGGGAAGGCTTCCTGAAGAGGTAGGAATTAGCTTGGAAAGTGAAGATTTGCCCGTGTTATCCTAATGGAGTCTGAGAGACAAAGATAATCCAAGGGCTGCAAATACTATATTCCAAACCCTAGAAAAGTATATTCTACTGGGGATAAAGAAAAGTATATCAGCTTGGAGCCTGTGGCTCAAGTGGCTAAGGCACCAGCCACATACACCTAGGGTGGTGGGTTCGAATCCAGCCCCAGCCTGCCAAACAACAATGATGGCTGCAACCAAAAAATAGCCAGGCATTGTGGTGGGTGCCTGTGGTCCCAGCTACTTGGAAGGCTGAGGCAGGAGACTCGCTTGAGCCAGGAGTTGGAGGTTGCTGTGAGCTGTGATGCCACAGCACTCTCCCCGGGGGACAGCTTGAGGCTCTGTCTCAAAAAACAAAAAAAAAAAGAAAGGTTTATCAGGATCAAGTATAGCTTGAATGAAAGCGCCCTTGTGATTATGCTGTGCCTGATTTACCACGTAACAGTCATGCATCGCATAAAGATATTTCAGTCAATAGCAGACCACATATACGATGGCCCCATGATATTATCCTGGAGCTGAAAAATTCCTGTCACCTAGTGACATCGTTCCTGTAGTAAAGTGATTACTTGTGTTTGTGGTGATAGTGGTGTAAACAGACCTACTGCAGTGCAGCCACTTAAGAGTCTAGCACAGGGGTGTCCAACCTGCGGCCCCTGGGCTGTGTGATGATTTTGTGAGGATTTTTTTTTTGCTTATCTGTAATGTTGCATATAACCAAAAGTATGCATGGACCTTTTTTGTTGTTAATCACCTTTCATTAGTGTTTGTATATTTAATACGTGGCCCAAGATAACTCATTCTTCCAGTATGTGGCAGAGAAAAGAAAAAAGGTTGGACAATCCGATCTAGCATATTGAAATATGTCAGCTAGCTGCCCTCCTCAACCCCTGCCCAGTTGGTACCGGTCTATGGCCTGTTAGGAAATGAGCTGCGCAGCAAGAGGTGAGCAGCAGGCAAGCTAGTGAAGCTTCATCTGTATTTATACCCAGTCCCTGTCACTCACATCACCCTGAGCTCCACCTCCTGTCAGGTAAGTAGCAGCAATAGATTCTCATAGGAGCATGAACACTACAGCAAACTGGGCACGCTGCTCACTTCATATGAGAATCTAATACCTGATGATCTGAGGTGGAGACACAATGTGCTTGTATCATCTCCATCTCTACCCACCCCACTGCCCCCAGTCCATGGAAAAATTTTCTTTCATGAAACCGGTCCCTCGTGCCTAAAATGTTTGGGGCCAGTGATGCACAGTACATACTTGATAAAGGTAATAAATGACTGTTACTGGTTCATGTATTTATGATACTATATGTTTGACCATTATTTTAGAGTGTGCTCCTTCTATATAGAGTGTATATGTTTGAATGTATGTGTGTATGTATATACACACACAGATATATACATATTATATATACAGTTAACTGTAAAAACAGCCTCAGGCAAGTCCTACAGTAGGTATTGCATAAGAAAACATCACTGTCATAGGAGTCGACAGCTCTATGCATGTTATTGGCCCCGAAGACCTACCAGCTGGACGAGGTGGAGGCAGTAATATCGATGAGACTGACCCTATGTAGGCCAAGGCTAATATGTGTGTTTGTGTCTTAGTTTTTAACACAAAAAGTTTTAAAAAGAAAAAATATATATACATAATTTTAAAAATAGAAAAAAAGCTTTATAGAATAAGGATGTGAGGAAAGAAAATATTTTTATACAGTTTTACAATGTGTGTTTTAAGCTGTGTTATTACAAAAGGGTCAAAAGTTTAAAATTTTAAAAGTTTATAAAATTTAAATGTCACAGTGAGCTAAAGTTAATTTAATACTGGAGAAAGAGGGGAGGTTTTGTTTTGTTTTCTTTTCTTTTTGAGACAGAGTCTCAAGCTGTCATCCTGGGTAGAGTGCAGTGACATCATGGCTCACAGCAACCTCCAACTCTTGGGCTCAAATGATCCTCTTGCCTCAGTTTTTCTATTATTAGTAGGGACCAGGTCTTGCTTTTGCTCAGGCTAGTCTTGAACTCGTGAGCTCAGTCTATTCACCCACCTCGACCTCCCGGAGTGCTAGGATTACAGGCATAAGCCTCTGAGCCCGGCCTTGAAGAGTTTTTTTAAAAAGTTAATTTAGTCTATCTAACAAACACAAGAAACAAAACCTAATTGTACCCTCATATTAATCTGAAATTAAAAAAAATTAACTTAGTATTGGGCAGTGCCTCCTGTGGCTCAAAGGAGTAGGGCGCCAGCCCCAAATGCCGGAGGTGGAGGGTTCAAACCCAGTCCCCAGCCAAAAACTGCAAAAAAAAAAATTAACTTAAATGTGCAGTGTTTATAAAGTCTACAGCAGCATATAGTAATGTCCACACCCACTCACCACTCGCTCCCTGACCCACCCTTCCAGTCCTGCATGCCCCCCTCAAGGCAAGAGCCCTATATTTGTGGATCATTTTTCTCTTTCATACTGTGTTTTTACTGTATGCTTTTTGTTTAGATATTTTTAGATACATAAATACTTATGATTCTGCTACAATTGCCTAGTGTTCAGTACAGTAACATGCTGTACAGGCTTGTGGTCCAGGAGCCGTAGTCTATACTATATAGCCTGGCTATGTAGTAAGCTGTACCATCTGCGTTTGTATATGTTCACACACAAGGAAATCTCCTAAAGACACATTTCTCAGACACACTTCTCAGTACATACCCCAATCCTTAAGAGATGCATGACTGTACCGTCTTATGATTGCTAATTCAGTTTTCTTATTTCCTTGATAATAGGAACAAAGTTCTCTGATGAGTGGGCATCTGTATTCCAGTCACCAGAGAGGTATATTTTGCAGCATAACTCTAATATATTGCCATATGGTTCACAACTAGGTGTCTTCTTTGTTTGGGAAGAGCCACATCAGAAAAAGCCTTATGCCATCTGTCTGTAAAATGATGTCACCAAAGAAGAGTTTTCACTTTGGCAGAGATCAGGGGTAAGCCTGGAGGTGGGGAGATGAGCTATTTTGGTACTGCAGACCCGAGCTAGGGCAGTGCCAATGAAGATGGGAAGTAAAAGCTTGTTCCCAGAGATATTTAGGAAATATAATCAGCAGGACTTGGTAATTCATGGAATGTAAAGGGCATAAGATGACTCAGATTTATAGTTTCATTGATAGAGAAAATAGGAGGAATAGTAGATGTAATTTTTAACTTTTAGCATTGAGGAGGTGAAAGGTAAATTACATCATGTAATTTCTCCAAGACCAAATATAGTCTTGTCTCCCCTCCCCTCCCCTCCAGTCTCCTCCCCTTCCCTCCCCTCCCCTCCCCACCTCCTCCCTTCTCTTCCCTTCTCTTTCCTTTTTTGAGACACTCTTTCTTCATGCCTGGTCTAGAATGCAGTGGCATCATCATAGCTCACTACAACCTCAAATTCCTGCATTTAAGCAACTCTCCTGCCTCAGCCTCTTGAATCACTGGGACTACAGGTGTGCATCACCATACCCAGCTAATTTTTCTATTTTTAGTATGTAGAGACGGGTCTCACTCTTGCTCAGTCTGGTCTCAAACTATTGAGCTCAGCTATACTCCCTCCCTGGCCTCCCAGAGCACTAGGATTAGGCATGAGCTGCCACACCTGGCCACAAACACAGTCTTAAAGTGCAAATACCAACGACAATGCTGTCATTAATCTGAAGAAAGAATTTGCTCAAAAAATTAATATAATTCTAATTTCTCACTCTTTCAAAAGATGTTTAATGAGCCTTAAATGAGACAATATATGTGGAAGAGCTTGAAATATCTATTATTACTAGAAAATTTGTTGAATGATAAATCTATGTTGATTTTTTTAAAATTTATTTATTTATTTATTTATTTTGTAGAGACAGAGTCTCACTTTATCACCCACAGTACAGTGCTGTGGCATCACACACAGCTCACAGCAACCTCCAGCTCCTGGGCTTAGGTGATTCTCTTGCCTCAGCCTCCCGAGTAGCTGGGACTACAGGCACCCGCCACAACACCCGGCTATTTTTTGTTTGTCTGTTTGTTTAGCAGGCCCAGACTGGGTTCGAACGCACCAACCCTGGAGCATGTGGTCAGAGCCCTAACCACTGACCTACAAGTGGCCAGCCTATTTTAATTTTTTTTCTTTTTTTTTTTTTTGCAGTTTTTGGTTGGGGCCAGGTTTGAACCCGCCACCTCTGGTATATGCGGCCAGCGCCCTACTCCTTTGAGCCACAGGTGCTGCCTACCTATTTTCAAGTTTAAAGCAAAGGTTTGCTCCTGCTTTAACATTACCCATGTTGATTTTAGGAATAAGATTTTATCCACAATTTTCCCTTTATACAATAAAAAAGTCAGAAGAAAAATACATTTTGATTGTAAGTAATTATCTTCAGAGAGTGAAAGGTAAATCAAAACCAGCAATGTTTCTATTTTAAACCCTAAGACAAAAAGAATCCAGAAAGTTGTACTCAGAGGTAATGCTCGCTGATGGCTCACTGTATACCAGGCAGGTAGCACAATTTATCTCATTTGATCTTCACAATGTTCTTACATCTGTACTTTCCACTGACGAAGCTGAAACAGAAGTTAAATTACTAACTCGAAGTCAGAGGGGGTGAGTGGTAGAGCTACCTTTGACTCCACACAGCCTAACTCTGGGACCTGTGTTCACTAAACTCATTATCTCATTGTCCCTGCACCATATGGCATCCCACTGAATAGTCAACCTGTTCATCTCAGAATGGGCGGCGTTTCTTTCTTCCTTCTCTCTCTCTCTCTTTCTCTATATTTTTGGTAATAAGCATCTATTTCTTCTGGATTGACATAAAAGGTTATCTTAATTTAAAAAAACCTAATAAATGAACTTATTTTAAATTGTCTAGTTCTTTTTTATTCCCTGAAAAGAACACCGCTGTACTTAATTTTGATTGTATTAATTACATTGTTTTGTAATTGTTTGTAATGCCTGGTGCATAGTCTATTTTCTTTGTAATTTTCTGATAGATTATAATTACTGCTGGATTAATTACCTGCCATTATCATAGTGGCTAGGATATTCCAGGTAAAAGTCTAATTCTGAAATACAACCTTAAGAAATAAATCCAGATAAATGGAAGTTTTGTTGCTATAACATGTGTAACCTTTATATTGTTGGAAAGCTTGTTACTCAGCCATAAGACATTCACTACTATCTAAAGTTAAAGCCCATGCCCAGACAGTCTTGAGATCTGAAATTTGACTTAGAACTGTGAGGGTAGCCTCTTAGAATTTCTGTCTTTCAAATTTCCTTATAAATATTTGAGTTTTCTGTTTTTCATGTTCATATTGTTTTGATGTTATATGATGTCTCAGGAGAATTAGCTTGTTGGATCAGGTAGTGCTATTCGTGTTGGAATAAGGCAACATCAGGGAAGTTTTTGTTTTGAAGAGTAATTACGTAGATTAAATTACACAGACTTGGCAAAACAAGAAATCCCCCCCAAAAAAAAACTAATAGGTTGCATTTGAATTCACTGAACTTGACACTGATTCACCATCTGTATTTATAACCAAAGTAAGAAAAGAAATATACTTAATGTATATTTTATGCTAAAATTACTGGCTGTTTTTTGTTTGAAGATATGTGTATATTTACAAATATGTCTGGGAAAGAACTTTGAATAAGGTTAAACAACAGAGATTTTCCAAATGAAGATATGGTAAATAAAAGCATATAGTATATGCTTTAAAAAGAGGAGTAGAAAGCTAAATTAGAATTTATATGTTTTTAATTTACTCCACCAGAAGTTCTTATTTTATTTCATTTCTTTGAGGGAACAAAGGTGACTTCTGGGACTTAGAGCAAAGACTTGGTAGAGGGACTTCAAACATTCTGAAAGTGCAGAGTGACAAATAACTGTGAAGAGAAATTTTGCTGAGTTAAGTGTAATTGAATCAGAAACATATGGATTATGCTCCTCAAAACATGCACGAGTTTAAAAGTGCAGTCGGGGCATACCTTAAATTCTTGAAATGTTCTACTTGACCATTTGAAGTGTACACTGAATGAGACTACGGCTATCTGTATCCAAGGTAAATAGTGGAGGTAATTTGTGTTAACATCATTTTTTCCCTCATGTTTCTAAATCTTATGCCCAGGAATAAGAATGCTGTATTTGTTAGGGTTTTCCAGAGAAAAATAATCAAAAATGTGTGTGTGTGTAGAAAGAGAGAGATGAATTTGCTCAAGCAATTATGGAGGCTGAAAAGCACAAACTCTGCAGCTGCAGTCCAAAGGCGTCTGCCGCAGAATTCCCTCTTGCTCAGGTCCATCTTTGGTTCCATTCAGGTCTTCAATTGAGTGGATGGGGCCTGCCCACAATATGGAGAGCAATCTGCTTTACTCAGAGTCCACTGTTTAAAAATAAATCTCCTCATTCAAATACCCTCACAGAAACATCCAGAATAATGTTGGACCAAATAACTGGACATAGTGGCCCAGCTAAGTTGACACATGCAATTAAACCATCTCAGCTGCCTAGTTGGTTGATATTGTCTGCTTATTAAATTTGACATTTAGAATGCTAAAGTAATGCTAACTCAAGGGATAAACAGATAAACTAACAAACTTATAGAGCCGGAAAGGTCACTGGAGACCTTCTAATGTATTTCTCACAAGGGATGTTGTTAGCATTTGGGGCAGATCAGCTTTGGGATGTGGGGAATTGTCCTGAGCATCCCAAGATATTTAGCATCTCTGGTCCCAACCCATGAATGCTAATAGCTCTTCCAGACATTGTAACAACCAAACAAAACCACCCAGAGACTTCCAATCACCCGAGGATGGTGGTAAGAACTATGCCTCTCCTGTTTTAGAGGAGGAAGAAGAGTTAATAAGGTCAGTTTACTGGATCTTCTCTGTAGACTATTAACTTTCTCTTTTTTTCTGTTTTATCAATATAATTATAAGTACCACACTATTTTGCATTAAAGAGAGAATCAAGAATTATACTATCTAGAAAACCCTTGATTTAAAGGTTTAATGGTTTAAAAAGCCATTATGTATGAAGTTGAGTAAGGATTTTGGTCATAAAACTACCAGGATTTTAGTTAACACACATATGTGATTTCTGATATTAAACTAGCAGCATGGATAAATGACCTCCTATTTTGAATTTTTTTTTTGAAAATTGATTAGTTGGGGGAAGCAGTAATACAAAACAGTTTATGAGAATATATTGGATGCTGCTGTTCCTACTGAAAGGAGACATTTTCAGGGTGAAAATGAGCTTTGCTCTGGCTACAAAAACCTCCCCTCTAGATAGGGACACAAATGTCTCTCGCTTCAGGAAGCCTTCCCAAGCCATGCAAATGCACTTCACTGACATCCTACACTCTCCCTATCATGGAAGTCATCATCCAAGTTATAGGTGGCATTGCTATGTCCTCCATGAAACAGTAGGTGAGGTCAGAGAGCTTGTGAAGGTTGTTTGTCTGCCTTTGTATATGCCTAAAACTGAGCCAAACACCTGGCATATAATAGGGTCAATAAACACTTGTTGGGTAGGGGACTTAGGGAGGGGCAGCAGAAAGAAAACAAACTTCTTTTTTTTTTTTTGAGACGGAGTCTCACTCTGTTGCCCTGGGTAGAGTACTGTGGTGTCTCAGTTCATAGCAACCTCAAACTCTTGGACTTAAGTGATTCTCTTGCCTTAGCCTCCCAAGTAGCTGGGATTACAGGAGCCTGCCACAACGCCTGGCTGTTTTTGGTTGCAGTTGTCATTATTGTTTAGCAGGCCCCGGGCTAGCTTGAACCCACCAGTCTTGGTGTTTGTGGCCAGCGCCCTACTCACTGAGCTATGGGCGCCTAGCCAAGAAAACAAACTTCTATCTTTATAGAAAAGTATGTGCGGGAGAGGAAAAAGTGGTATCTTTTCCTCACCTTTAGCAAAGTTCATGGTTGAGACCCCTATAACAAAAGAGATTGACAGGAGAAACTCATACAAATTTATTTAATATAAATTTTACGAGACATGAGAACCATCAGAAATGAAGACCAAGTCTTAAGTATAAATCTTTTATCCAGTGAGAGTCAATTTTTATTAATGGTGTAGAAGAAAAACTTGAGGAAATTGGTGGCTTGGCGACTGTAGCTCAAGTGGCTAAGGCGCCAGCCATATACACCTGAGCTGGCAGGTTTGAATCCAGCCCGGGCCTGCCAAAAAACAATGACGGCTACAACCAAAAAATAGCTGGGTGTTGTGGCAGGTGCCTGTAGTCCCAGCTACTTGGGAGGTGGAGGAAAGAGAACTGCTTGAGCCTAGGAGTTAGAGGTTACTGTGAGCTGTGATGCCATGGCACTCTACCTAGGGCGACAGCTTGAGGCTCTGTCTCAAAAAAAAGAAAGAAAGACAGAACGAAAAAAAGAAAGAAAGAACTTGGCTTGAGAATACGGTATGAGGAGGACCCCCTGGGCAATTGGGGCAACACCAAAAATACATTACTGGGATCTGATCAAACTAAAAACTTCTGCATAGCCAAGAAGACAGTAAGTAAAGTGAGCAGACAGTCCTCAGAATGGGAGAAGATATTTGCAGGTTATGCTTCTGACAAAGGTTTGATGACCAGAATCCACAGAGAACTCAAACTTATTTAAAGAAAAAAACAAGTAATCCCATTTCTTTGTTGGCAAGGGACTTGAATAGAAGCTTCTCTGAAGAAGACAGGTGCATGATCTACAGACACATGAAAAAATGCTCATCATCTTTAATCATTAGAGAAATGCAAATCAAAACCACTTTGAGATATCATCTAACGCCAGTGGTTTACATAACAAAATGCCCAAACTACAGATGTTGGTGTGGATGTGGAGAAAAAGGGAGCACTTCTGCACTGCTGGTGGGAGTGCAAGCTAATACGTCCCTTTTGGGAAGAAGTATGGAGAATACTCAGGGATCTAAAAGTAGACCTGCCATGTGATTCTGCAATTCCTCTACCAGGTGTATATCCAAAAGACCCCAAATCACTTTATAACAAAGATATTTGCACCAGATTGTTCACTGCAGCTCAATTCATAATAGCCAAGTCATTCATGGAAGAAGCCCAAGTGCCCATTGGCCCATGAATGGATTAATAAATTGTGGTATATGCATACCATGGAATATTATGCAGCCTTAAAAAAGATGGAGACTTTACCTCTTTTATGTTTACATCGATGGAGCTGGAATATATCCTACTTAGTAAAGTATCTCAAGAATGGAAGAATAAATATCCAATGTACTCAGACCATTATGAAACCAATTAATAAGCACTCATACTTTCATATGAAGAATAAATCACAACTATGGCCCAAGATGAAGGAGGAAGGAGGGGAATGGGAGGGGAGGAAGGAAGTCAAATGGAGGGAGAATGAATGGTGAGATCATACCTGTGGTGCATAATGCAAGGGTACATGTCAGATCTATTAGCATAGAGTATAAATGTCTTAACACAATAATTAAGTAAATGAGATGAGGTATATATTAACCAGTGTGATGCAAGCGTTCCTAATTCTATATGAAATCAGCACATTGTAACCCATAAGCGCATTAATGTATACATGATCTATGTGTTTATGATTTAATTAAAAAATAAAAAAATACACATAGTACCTGATATATATATATATATATATATTTAAAAGAAAAATAAAAGGAAATGAAGACCAAAAGATTCAGGAACAAATGTATGTTTATGGACAGTCATGTAGAAGTAAGACTGGGCAACAAAAAGATAGAATCTAGTGCTAATAAACGGAGGGGGGGGGAGGAGTTTAGCAAATCCTGCTTGTTCAGATTCTTCTTGGCCTCCTCTGGATATAAGGGCCTCCTAGAATCACCATCTCATGACCTACTTCCCGTGCAGGAAGTGAGAGAATTCTGGTTGGCCCATTTTAAGAGAGAAAGGCAGAAGAAGGTCAGGGAGTGACCTTCCTGCTTCTGCAGTTTTTCAATTTCCTTTGACCTAAAATATTCAGTATGCCAAGGTGCCATATTTGGGGGTTGTGTTTTCTGCATCCTGTCTTAAACATATAATGTCTTTAAATGTAAAGCCTTCAGGACAGGGACCATATTTTCTCATCCATGTGTTTCACAAGTCCTTAGCATTATACCCAATATACATAGCATTTCTTACACTCTATTGAGAGGCGCATAATTTATGTGCAATAAATAGCATTCAGTCGTGAGGTTTTGTTTTTTGGGTTTTTTTGAGACAGAGTGTCAAGCTGTCACCCTGGGTAGAGTGCTGTGCTGTGGCATCACAGCTCACAGCAACCTCAAACTCTTGGGCTTAAGCTATTCTCTTGCCTCAGCCTCTCAAGTAGCTGGGACTACGGGCTCCCACCACAACGCCTGGCTATTTTTGTTGTTGTTGCAGTTGTCATTGTTATTTTAGGGGGCCTGGGCTGGGTTTGAACCTGCTAGTGTTGGTGTACGTGGCTGGTACCCTACCTGCAACGGGTGCTACCTACCCAGTTGCGAGTTTTGACAACAGTGTAACCACCACCATCAAGAAACAGAACATTCCCTATGTCCCTTTGCAGTCCTTTCCCCTCTTCACCCCAGACCCAAGCAACCACTAGTTTCCTGTTATTATAGATTATTTGCATTTTCCAGAATTTTACATAAAAGGAATAACCCAGTATGTACTCTTTTATACCTACACCATCTTGAGATTCATTTGTGTTGCTGCACCCATGCATAGTCAGTGCCTTTTTATTGTTGAGCTGTACTTCATTGTATGGGTATACAATCATTTGTTTACCCATTTGCCTGCTAATGGATAATTGGGTCGTTCATAGTTTGGGGTTATTACGAACAAGGCCACTATGAACATTTATGTACATGTCTTTGTATGGAAGTATGTTTTCATTTCTCTCAGAGAAACACCTAGGAGTGGAATTTGGGATTATATAGCTAGTATGTGTTTACCTTCATAAGAAATTGCCAAATCCTTTTCTTTTTATTACCCCTGGTAATGTATAGGAGGTTCATTTGCTCTTCATCCTTCTCAACCCTTGGTATCATCAGTCCCTGTAGTGGTATCTTATTATGGTTTAATGTGCATGTTCCTAGTCACTAGCGATCACTCATTTATCATCCATGTATCTTTTTTAGTGATGCATCTGTCCACATCTTCAGTCCATTTTTTTTTATTGGATTGTTTGCCTTTTCTTCATTGAATTTTAAGAGTTCTTTATATATTTTGGACACAAATCTTTTAGTTAATCTATGTCTCTTAAGGAGTCAAAATTTTTGAATTTTGGTTGAGTCCAAATTATCAACTTTAAACTTTTTTTTTTTTTGGTGTGTGATCCTCTCCCCTAAGGTCACAAAGATTTTTCTCCTATATTTTCTCCAAAATTTTTTGTAGTTTTAGCTTTGAAATTTAGATTCATATTACATTTTGAGTTATTCTTTATGTATGATGTGAGATAAAAAATGGGGTTTAATTTTTTCCCTTATGTATATCCAGTGGCCCTAACACCATTTATTTGAAAGACTTTTCTTTCCCCCATTGAACTGTCAAAAATCAATTGACTATGTATGTATGCCTATACTTCTGAGCTTTCTAGTCTATTCCATTGATCTATATCTATCCTTTTACTAATATAATTTTGTCCTGATTACTGTTGCTTTATAGTAAATAAAATAAATTTTTTAAGACCGGGTTTCATTCTGTTGTCCAGGCTGGAGTGCATAGTGTCATCATAGCTCACTGCAACCTCAAACTCCTGTGCTCAGGCGATCTTCCTGCCTCAGTTGCCTGAGTAGCTGGGACTACAGGTGCATCCATGCCAGGCTAATTATTCTATTTTTTATAGTGAGAGGGCCTTGCTCTTACTCAGGCTGGTCTTGAACTCCAGACCTCAAACAATGCATCTGCCTCATCCTCTCAGAATGGTAGGATTATAGGTATCATAACCACACCCAGCATTTATAGTAAATCTTGAAATCAGGTAGTGAAGTCCTGAACTTTTGCTCTTTTCTCTATGTTTATAGGTCATTGAAATCTTTATCTCCAAGAAGATCATGCTTGCCAGGACCAAGCACAACCTTCCCATTCTTCTCTCCATAGTCCCTGATGCCTTTGTTAAAAAGGCTTTCCTTTGTTGTTTTTAGTTTCTTCCTGGCCCAGGAGATGACTTCATGCTTTAGCCAAGAGATTCCTTGACTCACCCATGGCTAAAACTTGGTTTAAGCTAGCAAATGCAGAGGGTGTGCAGATGAGGAGGTCAGTGGTGGCACTTATACATATGCTCAGGTGAACTGCAAGAACAGAGTCCTGTGTAATATTATAAAAATTGGGAATGAAAATTATAACAAACAGATGAAAGATCTATTAACCATAATCTAAATCAAATTAACTTAACCATAAGTTAATTTAAATTTCTTTACCTCCCATTCTTGTCTTCTCACCAACTTCTTCCTATATGTGATGCTCCATGAAAACTGGACAATATATATGTTCTGAAATTTCCCTACTTCTATCCTCCATGTTACCATCGCCCTATCGCCTGAAATGCCTTTTCTCCCCATCTTAGAATATCGATTTAAGTTTTCTCTTTCTACCAATACTTTTGTCATCTTTTCAACCAGGACTAATTATGCCTTTTCTTGATCTCCTATAACACTTTTTGGGTCACTTTTATGTTACTTATTATAGTAGTGTAATTGCCTTTATGCATTGTTACTAAGTGCAAGACAGTTTGCTGAATATTTAACATCCATTTTAACTTTCTGTCAGCAGAGAAACCTTGTAATTATGGCTTGGTGCCTGTAGATCAGTGGTTAAGGCACCAGCCATATGCACCGGGGCTGGTGGGTTAGAACTGGCACACCAGCCCCAGTGCAACTTAAGAGGCTGAGACAAGAGAATCACTTGAGCTCAAGAGTTTGAGGTTGCTGTGAGCTATGACACTACAGCACTCTACAGAGTAGGACAAAGTGATAGTCTGCCTCAAAAAAAAAAAAGAGAAAGAAAGAAAGAAACATTGTAATTAGATACCATGTTGTAATTGGCAGATGAGGAAATTGAGATGCAAAAAGATTACATAATGTATCCAACGTCACACAATTAATAAATTTTAGAGGTAGGATTCTTTTTTCTTTTTTTTCTTGTAGAGACAGAATGTACTCTGGGTAGAGTGCTGTGGCATCACACAGCTCACAGCAACTTCCAACTCCTCGGCTTAGGCGATTCTCTTGCCTCAGCCTCCCAAGCAGCTGGGACTACAGGGGCCTGCCACAATGCCCAGCTATTTTTTTGTTGCAGTTTGGTCAGGGCTGGGTTTGAACCTACCACCCTCAGTATATGGGAAGGGCACCCTACCCACTGAGCCACAGGCACCACCCTAGAGTTAAGAGTCTAACTAAGGTCTATTTGGCTATAGCGTCTGTGTCCTTACGGTTACAGTGTTCAGTCTTCAAGGAGGGCCTATTTGCCTGTCTCTTTCAGAGACTCTCAAATGTTACTCAAGGCCATCAGTAATCCTGTTTACACATGGCTACCTGATAGACTGAGAGAGATGGTAAAGATCTTGGCATTACTTGTGAAGCCACAGGGCTACTAGGATTAAAAACCCTTGAACAACAGAAGGTTTTTGAAGGTTCCCTATAGTTCCTGGCGAGTGTGCCTCAGACAGGAGGGAAATGGTGCTTTCCTTTGCTTCTATATACAAGTTCTCTGAGTAATGTTTTGAGTTGGCACAGTTGGCATCACTAAAATAGCCTTCCGTTCCAGCCCTAGGGGAATTTGGTGAAACTTTTTTGTCAAAGAAAGCTACTAGGAAGAGCTAGACTAATTTTTGGTTCTTTTCTTAAAAATATAATTGGTTTTGAATAATGAAAGTAACACATGCCCATTTTAGATAATTTGGAAAATAAAGAAAAGCACAAAAAGAAAATTCTCATATAATTCTACTACCCAGAGACAACCACTATGAATACTGGTGACTTCTGTTCTTTTAATCTTTCTCCGTTTACACATAAATATGAATATGCACATATTTGGAAAATATAATTGATAACACGTTATAGTTTTGTAAGTGAATTTTATAGCATATAAGTATAGTGAATATTTTCCTTTGTTTTCCTACAACATCATCTTGATGGCTACAGAGTATTACAGCACAAAGGTAGCCACAATTTATTTAACCCCAACCCCATTGTTTGACATTTAAATGGTTTCTGAGCTTTCTGTATATATTCATATACTCTCATGTGCACATTTATATGGTCTCAGATTATTTCCTTAGTTCATTTCCAAAGTTACATTTCTTCTGGTCAAGTTGTACCAGTTAACGCTATTAGTGGAGCCTGGTTGCCATTTGATGACTAAACAATTTGTAATCTCTTAAGGCTCAGGTCACAAAAGGGCTGCCAGAATTATAGGGAAAGATCCATTGCCTGGGAACAGAAAGAGCAGTAACTCTGGGCACAAAGAGAAAACCAACCAAGCTTTTCAACAGTCACATCAGAATGTCAGCTTTGCCATGCCATGTTTATTAGTCTATACCCCATGGATCAACAACACAAAATACCTGTACTTCAAGTTCTTAAGAAAGATGTCAGCCTTAAGGCAGTAGATTAGCTGTGCCACACTCCCTTGCCAGGCTAAATTATTTGTGGGCAGAATCCATTTCTGATTCATCTGGATATTCATAGTGTCCTCACATTCAACAAATGTTTCCTGAATGAATGAAATCTTTCTACTTACTATCCTAATGTGTACTGATTTCTTCAGATTTATGAGAGGTAAGCTCCTGGATATTGTTATCACAAGGACTGAAAGACTTTTACCCATGGTGAGAATAGATTTGATCAGCTGAAACCACATGGATAGCTTGGAGCTCCTGACCAAAGGCCTCTTCTTCCACAGGCTCGTGAATCCACATCAGTAAAAGGATCTTGAAGTAATCTTGTTCAAACCTGCATCTGGAATCTACCCAATTTCAACATACGTGTATATAACTCAGTTTTATAGTGCACATATTACCTTTAAAAATTCCTATTCATAGTAGCAGGGAAAATGTACTCTTTCAACAAGATTTGTGTCAAAACAACTCTATTCTTTCAGGTCATATTCCAGTAAAAAAGATATCATTATCACAAGTTCACATTATCACATTATCACAAATACTTCTAAGGTTTTACAGGTCTGTAATAGCACTGTTCTGCTAATATCTTTATAGGGAGATGGTCATCTTATCTGAACACTCGTGAAAACTACATGTAATGTTTCCCACAGTCAGTATATTCATATAAAGAACATTATATGAAGTAGAGCAAGACCCTAGAAGCCCCATGGTTTTCCTTCTAATGATTATGCATGTAGTACAGAGAAAGATGCTATTTAGTTTCTGATGCCTTTGTTATGAAAATACTAGGCACTCAATCCCTGTGAAGAGCTGATGTCTTTTTACCTGTGAACACTAAAGTAGGAGAATTGGACTTTTAAGGGTTTAAGGTAAGATGTTTGGGTCTGTTTGTTTTCTTTAAACTTTTCTGAGCCTTGACTTCCTAATGTGCAAAAGCCCAGGAATAGCAGGTATCGACGAAGTTGAGAGAGCACTAGCATCATCTCATTGTTACCTCCACTTTCCTGGTTTTTCTAGTCTTATTCTAGTCTTTTCCAGATCTTATTATTCAAATTCTTCTAAACAACAAGGAATTTAGAGTCAGCATAGTGGAATGAAGATCTCTAGAATTTGAGAAAGATTTGTGTTAAACTCTCAGCTCTGCTATTTAAAAGATGGGTAATCTTGGGTTAGTCCTCTAAGTGAGCTTAAGTTGCCTATCACTTGGGACTCTGCCTTAAAAATCTTGGTAAATAAGGTACAACTATTTGAAATCTTTATTATGCCAATGTAAGTTTATTTATTTATATATACATATGTATTTATTTTTTATGCAGTTTTTGTCCAGGGCTGGGTTTGAACCTGCCACTTTCGGTAGTAGGTGTAGGAGTAGTCGCCCTACTCCTTTGAGCCACAGGCACCACCCTATTTATTTATTTATTTTTAGACAGAATCTCACTTTGTCACCTGTGGTAGAGTGCTGTGGCACCACAGCTCACAGCAACCTCAAACTGTTGGGTTTAAGCAATTCTCTTGCCTCAGCCTCCCAAGTAGCTGGGACTACAGGTGCCAGCCACAACATCCAACTGTTTTTGTTGTAGTTGTCATTGTTGGTCAGCTGACCCAGGCTGGGTTTGAACCTGCCAGCCTCGGTGCATGTGGCTGGTGCCATAACCACTGTGCTGTGGGTGCTGAGCCATGCCAATGTAAGTTTTCTTTAATTTTTTTTAATTGAGACAGGGTCTCACTTTGTCCCCTTGTTAGAGTGCTGTGATGTCATAGCTCACAGCAATCTCTAACCCTTTTTTTTTTTTTTTGAGACAGAGCCTCAAGCTGTAGCCCTGGGTCAAGTTCTGTGGTGTCACAGCTCACAGCAACCTTCAACTCCTGGGCTTAAGCGATTCTCTTGCCTCAGCCTCCCAAGTACCTGGGAGGACAGGCGCCCACCACAACACCCAGCTATTTTTTGGTTGTAGTTCTCATTATTGTTTGGCAGGCCCAGGCTGGATTCGAACCTGCCAGCTCTGGTGTATGTGGCTGGTGCCTTAGCCACTTGAGCTACAGGTGCCGAACCTTCAACTCTTTTTTGAGACAGAGTCTTACTTTGTCACCCTTAGTAGAGTATTGTGGTGTCATAGCTCACAGCAGCCTCAAACTCTTTGGCTCAAGTGATTCTCTTCCCTCAGCCTATCTATTAGCTATGACTATAGGTGTCCATCACAATGCCTGGCTATTTGTTGTTGTTATTGTTGTTTATCAGGCCTGGGCTGGGTTCGAACCCACCAGCCCTGGAGCATGTTACTGGTGCCCTAATCATTGAGCTACTGATGCCCAGCCAGTTTTATTTAATTTTTGAATGTCCCTTAAAAGTCTCTTCTTTTTTTTGGCTCCTTTTCCCTCACCTACCGCCTAAATATCTCCTTCTCTTAGTGTTCTTCCCTCTCTTCCTTTTGTTTGATCAATGAATATGTACTCTTCAGATCTGCGCTCTCTCTCTCTCTCTCTCTCTCTCTATATATATATGAAGGTCAAACCATTAAGTTCATGATCTCATCCTAGAAAAAGTGTTTAAACAGTTCATTGCTGAATATCACTACAGTCACCTTTGAAGTACTCCCCTTGAGAAGCTATGCACTGATGCTGGTGCCCAGTCCACCCTTCAAATCAATCATTGTTTTACCCTTGATGTTCTCAATGTCATAAAAAATTTTCAATATTTCCTTCATCTTTGGGCAAAGAAAAAAAGGCACTGGGGGCTGTATCAGGTGAGTAGAGAGGGTGTTTCAATGCAGTTATTTGTTTACTGGTTAAAAAATCCCTCACAGACAGTGCTATGTGAGCTGGTGCATTGTCATGCTGCAAGAGCCAAGATTTTCAGTTAAAGTTTTTGTAACTGTTTGTTTTTTTCCCCAATGTTTACTTGGTCTTCTATGCTTCTCACAGTCAGCCAATGATTTTGATGAGAAATTCAACAAATTTTTGCAATGTTTTCATCAATTTTGCTTGTTACTGGATGCTCCAACCTCTCTTCATCAATGACGCTTTCTCTCCCCTCAGAAAAATGTTTAATCCATTTGTACACTGCCATTTTATTCATAGTATTATCCCCATAAACTTGGACTAACATGTCCCTGATTTCACTTCTACTCTTGCCAAGTTTAACAAGAAATTTGCTGTTTGTTCATTGCTCTAATTCAAGCTCTGACATTCTGGTGACAGCACATAAAAACAGGCAACAACAATAATGAACACCACTCAGCAAGACACCACCACATATTGATACGATCACAACCGTGAAACACTGATATACCAAGGTTATGAAATCTTACCAAATTGTTTGTACAGTGCTGACAGTGTTACCATACAGTGGCAACTTTGTAGACATAATTGTCAGACCCCATGTATGTGTCTGCCATTGGTGTAGTACTCTTGTTGAGCACTGCCTGTTCTACTGCCTGTTGAACACAACCACCTGCACACACCCCCAAGGTCAATGTCAAATGTCAAAACACATCTAATCATCTTTCTCCCTATTCTTGCTCCTTTTTGACTTCATAACTAAATGTTACTACCATGTTTCCCTGAAAATAAGATCTACCCAAACAATAAGCCCTAGCAGGATTTCTATGCATTTGTTAAATATAAGCCCTACCCCGATAATAAGACCTAGTGATGGGCCATGCATTTTGGTGCGGAGTGGTAAGGAAAACTGGAATACCTTTTATCTGCCATAGCTCCTTTCTCCGAGCCATTCACACTGCACGGATGCACATGTGGTAACCGCGGTAGCAGGCATCCTATTGCATACATGCGAATGGCAAGAGGGAAAGGACTTCACGCATCACTAGTGCCAGCCCCACCAACAGGGTTGGCTCCCCCATCAGGTTCCAGAAGATGACTTAACTGTATTTGAATAAAGGTAGATTGTTGTATTATACTTAATACAAATAAGACATCCCCTGAAAGTAAGCCCTAGTGTGTCTTCTTGAGAAAAAATAAATATAAGACAGTGTCTTATTTGGGGGGAAACACTGTATCTACTGAGGGGGCCAATCCAAAAATCTAGTATTCATCTTAGTATTCTGCCCATTCAACCACACCTCTGTTCAACTAGTCAAAAATCTGTAGATTTTATCCCCTTCATAGTTTTCTAATATCATAACGTCTCTTCTCTGTTTCCACTGGCATCACCTCAGTTCAAATCTTCATAAATTATTTCCTGGATGGCTTGAGAAGTCTGCATTTTCCTTCTTTTCTGGTTCCCCTCAAATCTATTCTTCTCATTGTAGTTATAGCAAGATTTCTAAAACATAAATTATTCTGGTTAAACCTAGTCAGTGGCTCTATGTATCTTTTATGACCTTGCTAATTTTTAATTCAGTTTTCTTACTGGGCATTCTGCTGCATTCATCCTCTCTCCACACCGATTCTTCTCTACTAATGAAGAGGTTCATTTCTAAATGGCTGTTTCTGGTTTATTTGTTCCTAGGACCAAAAGGACTAAGCTGTTTAAACTTGCAGACTCTGGATAAAGTTCTACCAAATAGTTTCTTTGAAGATTTAAAACAAGGATTATTAATTGTTTATAATAGAAAAGACTGCAATATAGATCCATCAATGGGGTATTGATTACACAAGTCATAGTATATCTATATATGTAGTTTTCAAATAAATTACATATCTATATAAATTGATATAGAACAATCCTCATAATATACTAAATGGGAAGAGTTGCAGATCAGTGTGTATAATACGCATTTGTTTGTATGAAAGGAAATAAACTCCTAACAGTACTCAGCTCTAGGCAGGGTATCTGGGGTTTTGGTGAAAGGAAGAATTTTTTTTTTTTTTTGCTGTATTTCTTTCTTGTACTATTTGAATTTTTAAACATTTATAATTATTGTTTTAAAAATTAGTTTTTCTTTAACATTACAACCCAGATATGCTCTTTTCTTCTACCTTCTATAAAAATCTCTCAGTTATCTTTTCCTAAAGACCAGTTTCTGTTTCATTGAACATATGTTTAGGTAATTAACATCTCTCCTTGGTGTTATGGCTGAGAGTGTAAAAAACTCTTTGGCAGCTATAATGTCCTTACACTATAGAACTTAATTTTTGACTGTGTCAGAAATTCTAGCAGTAGCATTTTTGTCATGTTCAGCCATTCAGTTCCCAAACAAATGCTGCCTTTATCCAGAACTAACTTGATTTAGGCATCTGACATTAATCTCCATTCACTTGCTGTATGCTCTTAAAACCTTTCCCTCTGACAATTACTTTTTCCCTTTTGCTCATTATTATTGATAGCATAGACATACGAGTGAGGGCATGATCCTGTCTTTGTTCTTTAGAACTGTTATTATTCCTTCATCGTTTATCCTATACACCCATACATTACCATTTTCAATAGTTTTACTACATCAATTTTTGTTTTCAAACTAATTGTGTGTTTCTTCCTATTAACATTGCTAATACTCTACCTGCATTTGTTCTTACTGAACGTGAAGGGTTAGTACCTTTGTAATTTCTGCAAAACACTGAACTAAGAGCAAACATACCAAATACACAAAGATCAAAGGCCACAAGGAGGTCCTCAGTGGGCACCTGAATTCCACCTGTACAAGTTTTCTGTTTGGCCTGCATAAAAAAGTTTTGAATGAGTTATCAACATGTCCAAATTATAAGAGGTTTCTGGTTTGTCTTGAGAAGGAAAGGTTTGTGGTGCTGAGGCTACATTCTGACAAGATAAAAATTTCACCATGTAGATGGACCATACAGTTCACTGGATGTCTCACACGCCAGGTTACCTCCATGCTTGTCCTGCCAGCTTCACTCATGGTAGGCATTTGAGTTTGCCACCTTGCAAGAGAGTGAGTAAAGGCAATAGCCCAGGACTAAAATGACCTCACCGGAACCCTAACTCCTTCTTAAAGAGTTGATGTACCTTTGCTCCAGTGTAGAGCTTCGAATTTCTGAATGTTTGTAAGTTGAAAGTTTTTAAGTGGGAGATCTGTAGCTAATCACTTATAGCCCCCTGATTAAATTGTGATCTCTTTTATATGTTTCCTTTTGGGGAAAATATCGTCCTCTTCTAACCTCACCCTTCTCATTCAACTTATGCTTCAAAACCTAGCTTGCCAGGAAATCTTTCCTAACCACTCCAATCAAATTAGAACCCTTCTTTTATCTTACCATTAATTGTGGATTTTGTTCTCTCCCCCAAAAGACTGGGAGTTTCATGAAGGCAGGCTATATGTTAGATTCACTTTGTGTCCTACTGAAGAAATTCAGGAAATTTCACCCCCAAATATGACTCCTTGGTATAAAGAATATTTTGAATTAAAGTCCCTTGAAGATCAAAAAGCATTGGAGGAGGATTCCCTCTATCTACATAAACCAGACTGATAGATCAAAAGGACAGTTGACTTCCCTTCCCATTTCTGTTATCTTAGTATATTGTAGGGGAAAAAAATGGGCAACAATGCAACCAGACCTAGCCCAAATCGTTTTAAATATAATACCTGTGTCTCAGGTTAATTGAATTTGCTAAGAGAATCATTTACAGGTCAATCTGTTTTCCCATCCATTTTTGTTCCTTAGCAGCCATTGCCCCCTTTTCTTTTTTTTTTTTTTTTTTGAGACAGAGCCTCAAGCTATCTCCCTGGGTGGAGTGCTGTGGCATCACAGCTCATAGCAACCTCCAACTCCTGGGCTCAAGCGAGTCTTCTGCCTCAGCCTCCCAGTAGCTGAGACCACAGGCGCCCGCCACAATGCCTGGCTATTTTTTTGGTTGCAGCCGTCATTGTTGTTTTGGCAGGCCTGGGCTGGATTTGAACCCACCACCTTAGGTGTACGTGGCTGGCGCCTTAGCCACTTGAGCCACAGGCGCCGAGCTGCAGCCATTGCCCCTTAACAGAATTACCTATACTCTTTGTGTCCTCCTCCTCCTCCTCTTCAAAAAGCACATTAAAAAAATCTGAATTTGGCTGGACAGGTGGCTGACACCTGAGAGCTAGCATTCTGGGAGGCTGAGGCCGGTGGATCACTTGAGCTCGTGAGTTTAGGATCAGCCTGAGCAAGAGTGAGACTCCCACCTCCTCCCAGTCTCTACTAAAAAACTAGCCAGGTGTCGTGGCAGGCACCTGTAGTCCTAGTTACTTGGGAGGCTGAGGCAAGAGAATTGCTTAAGCCCTAGAGTTTGAGGTTGCTGTGAGCTATGATACCTTGCACTCTACTGAGGGCAACAAAGTGAGACTCTGTCTCAAAAAAAAAAAAAAAAACTCAAAAAACTGAACTTCATTGGGATATTAGGTAAATCATGCTGCAATTCTCCCCATGTGCATGGTAACTAAATCTCTCTTTCTTATTATCTGCATTAACTGTTGAGTTGGTCTTTCAGTAAATCTGAGGGAAAGGGCAAGTTTCTCCTTATCTCCACACTGCACACCTACTATTTTAATTTTAACATATGGTTCTTCTGTATTTCTAGTATCAGGCATATAGAAAGCATTCAGCAAATACTTGTTGAAGGAATGAGTGACGTCTCAATCTACAGACTGTATATAATTTGCACTCTATTATCCTGTCAGTAACAAGGTTGAGTAGCAGGGTTTAGGTTGGTAAGGTTTGATTTAGTCCCTTAAATCATCAACTTATTTATTTGTATCAGAAAGTATGTTTTGTTATGTTAAGTGTCCGAGAATAGGAGAATCAAAAAACATTAAGATCTAAACTCATAACTCTTGCGAAGAGGTCGTGGATGTTGAAAGGCATCTATCTCTGCCACCTTAGGAAAGCTGTCAGGAACACAGCACCAGAATATTTTACAAGTCATATTCTCATGGGTGTCTGTAACATCTAATTATCAAATAAATGACTCAGAATAGGGATGTATTGGGGCTAGATGAATTGGGGAGGGGAGGGTTATAATTACTGAGTGAAGACATGCTGATAACATTAATTTGCCAACTTCAGGAGTTAGTTGGATATAAATTGCAACAAAATGCAAATGCAACTTAATGATTTATCATTATGTCTGGAAGTTTGGTTGTTGACAGTATAGTTATAAACTATTGTTAACTGTATGTACCCTTATATTTACACGCCTATATTCACTGCCTAACTGTGGTTTTATAGGAAGATATCTGATCTTTGACCTGGTTTCTGGCACAGAGATCCAAACTCCTAAATTTGAAATTTTCTGAGTAATAAGGGGGATACAATCATCTTTTGTTCCATTGAAGCAACATTTGGCTCCTTGATAGCTTCAAGATGGGGACTAGTAGCCAGGAAAGCTAAGCCTTGATTAGAAGCTTAGAATTTTAGCCTCCTACCTCCGGGAAGAGGAGAGGGACTAGAGATTGAATTTATTTACATTGGCCAATGATTCAATCAGGCATGCCTACATAATGAAACTTCCATAAAAATCCCTAAATGGGCCTGGCACAGTGGCTGCTCATGCCTGTAATCTCAGTGATTCAGGAAGCTGAAGCAGGAGGATTGCTTGAGCCCAGGAATTCAAGGATACAGTGAGCTATGATCATGCCACTGTACTCCAGCCTGGGTGACAGAGTGAGACCCTGTCTCTATAAAGCAAAATGAACAAATAAACAAAACCCCTAAGTAATCAGGTCCAGGGGGCTTCTCGGCTGGTGAATACCTCAAGGCACTGGGAGGGTGACATACCCAACTCCACAGGGACAGAAGCTCCTCACTTGGGACTGTACTGGACCTCAGCTGTGTTCTCCTTCATCTAGTTGTTCATTTGCATCCTTTGTAATAAACTGGCAAACATAAATAAAGAGCCTTCCTAAATTCTGTGAGCCACTCTAGCAAATTATCAAACTTGAGGAGGGGTCAAGGGAATCCTGATTTATAGATGGTTGGTCAGAAGTACTGGTGGCGTACGTATCTGAAGTAGAGGCAGTCTTGTAGACTGAGCCCTTTAATTTGTGAGATCTGGCCAGGTGCAGTGGCTTATACCTGTAATCGTAGTACTCTGGGAGGCTGAGGCTGATGGGCGGGTGGATTTCCTGAGCTCATGAATTCAAGATCTGTCTGAGCAAGAGCAAGACCCTGTGTCTGCTGAAAAACTAGCCATGCATGATGGCAGGTGTCTGTAGTCTCAGCTACTTGGAGGCTGAGACAGGAGGATCACTTGAACCCAAGAATTTGAGCTTGCTGTGCGGTATGATGACACCACAGCACATTATCCAGGGTGACAGTGAGACTCTTCCTTAAACAAATTAACAGCTTGTGGGATGCAACACTAACTCCAGGTAGATAGTGTCAGAATGGAATGGAATTGCTGGACACCCAGTTAGCATCAGAGAGTCACAGAGTGGTATTGGAAAAAATAGCACATGTTTGGTGTCAGGAGGAAAAAAAAACTTCTCATGGGGCTCAGTGCCCATAGCACAGTTGGTACAGCACCAGCCACATACACCAAGGCTGGAAGGTTTTATTAATTAAAAAATAAATAAATAAAAATGTCCCATAAATAGAATTCTTCTTTCCTCTAAAATCCCTCATAAATAAGTTGTTACTACACATTTTTTTTTTTTTCTGAGACAGAGTCTCACTATGTCACCCTTGGTTGACTGCCATGGCATCACAGCTCACAGCAACCTCAAACTCTTGGGCTTAAGTGATTCTCTTGTCTCAGCCTCCCAAGTATCTGGGACTACAGGCACTCGCCACAACACCCAGCTATTTTCTTGTTGCAGTTGTTATTGTTTAGCTGGCTTGGGCTGGGCTCGAACTCACCAGCTTCAGTGCATGTGACAGACTCCCTAACCACTGTGCTATGGGTGCCAAGCTTGTTACTACACATATTAATCTAAACATCTGCAAATGTCATAGGTTCCAGAAACTCCTTATTTTTCTGAAATTCCTTATTTCAATTCTTTCTCATTTTTTGATTAGCTTCCATCTGTTATCTTTCTTTTGTCTTGCTTGGCCTATTTTTAAAAATTATTTTTATTAAATCATAACTTTGTGCATTGATGCATTTATGGGGTTCAGAGTACTGCTTCAATATACAATGTGAAATGGTTACATTGAACCAAGTAATACAACCATCACAATTATACTCATTTCTTAATAGTTTTGAAATGTACCATTGCATCATGCACATTAGGTGAGATCCCCCCAGATACCCTTGCTCCACCCACATCCCCCTTCCCCTCCCCTCTCTCTCCTCTTCCCTTCTACTTTCTGAACTACATTGCTTAGCCTTTTGAACAATCTCTGACAAATGATCTTTGTGTCTTCCCAGGCCATGATGTGCTTGACAAAGAACTTTGTTTTGCTTTGTTTTTATTTTAGTTGGCTAAGAATTTGTGTACGTGTTGTTTATTTTCAGTGCTTTATTTGACTCAAAAAGTATAATAGTTTACTTTGGAATAGAAACTTCCGTGTGAAATAGCATATGGCAAGACCTGGAGGAAAAAATGTTCAGCTTAATGAAAGACTCTGAAAAATTCTTCTATTCAATGCAGATCCGCGGAAGAACACAAATGTTTTCACAATCTTCTTTGTTTTCCCTCCATAATATTTTTGATTAAACAAGTTGTGCAATTCTCTGATTATATTATCAGGCAAGTCTTCCTGCATGCCTCTGTCCTCAATGAATAAAGGCAAGGTTTTATCTTTCTTAAAAATTGAGAATACTGCAGAATGTTTCCATTATGTATGAAGAAAAGAGGAACTAACATTTATTAGCACACATATTATGCCAGGCTTTGTGACAGGTGCAATCTGAATGCTTTCCTCTTTAATCAACTGTCAGTATGCCTGAATGGGGAGATGGTTATAAGGTTTCAGCATGACAGTAAACTTCAGAGTTCATATAACCCACTGTTTTGGTTCCTTACAGAAGAAGCTGAGGCCCAGGAAGTAGTTTAGCTGTCATTTAACTCATTAACGGCTAGCGGGACTTGTACCCAGTTTCCCCATCCTTGATCCAGTACTCTTTCTGTGATAGCATATGGCAGTCCTCATGACATTTGTTATGAGATATGTAGTCACTGTTCTTTTCTTTTTCTCTCTCTGATCCCCTACATTTCTGTTTCTTTTTTTTCCTTCTTTAACAGTAAAGTTATCTCTGTGCTTTGAAAATAAGATGTTTGAAATCACCCTTCAACAACTTAATCTGAGAAACATCTAATGATTATCAACTGTGTACCAGACCTTAGAAACCACACCGGACATTTGTTTGGATACAGAAAGACAATATACATAGAGATAACTAAAATACAAAGTAGACAAGTTCTATAGGATTTCAGAAACGGTCACAAAGAAGGTGGCCTATGAATTGGGCTTTTAAAGAATGGAAAAGATATTCATAAGGAGTTAAGAGCCAAGGGTAGGAAAAGAATTTTACGCAAAATGAAGAACAACAGTAAAGATACAGAGGAAGGGAGAAATCCATGATGGAGAGATGTCAAGTAGAATTGTATGACTGACAAACTGTATTAAAGGAGAAAATGGAAGGTAAGATTGGGAACAGGCTGTGTTATTTATACAGCAGGGCATATTATCAAGACTAGAATAGCCAAAATGCAAAGAAGGTGGCAGCTCCAGTCAGATGTCATGGATACAGGTAGCCTGACAGGCTACCTACAGGCAGCACAGGAAATGAGCAAAAGTCAGCTGTTCAGTTGACAAAGGTTGAGGTTACTGTGTTACATGAACTGGGGTGAGTCAAGAACCACCTAGTCCACAGAGACTCTTACTAGCACACTCCTACCTCCAGGGGGAGCTCAAAGTTTCCTTCCTTCAATACAAAGAGAAAGGATCCCTGCAGTGAACCCAAGACAAAATGGAGATTTTAAAGAAACAAATAATTCTGTGGGAGATTCTGTTGGAGGAAATGGAAATGGGCTGAAAGAATATTTTCCCTGTCAATAAATTTCTGGGGGCTCCTGGCTTTGGTTAACACTTGTAATGCTTTTATCTTTTCACCTTTTCTCTGTCTTGTGGTTAGTGTCTGGGACAGTCTTAAATCAAAAGGACACAAGCATCTTCTTGGAGACCATATTGTTCAGCGTAGCTGCTGAGACAAGAGACCTGATGGGTAGGGAGGTTCAGGGGGAGCTGGCAGTAAAGAATGGGCTTTTGCTCAGAGTATCCCTTTCCATGTATCTGTGAGATTCTCATGCAGCCGAATTGTTTCTAGCTCCTGACTGTACAGATTGGTATCTAGTGCGGTCACATAGGGGGCTAAGTATTTAGAAAGCAGGAAGTTCATTGGCAGGAATCTTGCCAAGAAGGGATCCAACTCAAAACTTTAGTTAGTAAACACCAATAGGCAGAGACAGAGACCTATTTCTAGCAGCAGAAAAGGTACCTTTGGAAGATTGAGACTACAAGGCCATTTAGCTGCACATTTGTGAGACTCTATCCTTTACAGTGGGAACAGAACCTGGCTTTGGCCAGGATTCACTTTTGGAATTAGAAAAATCTCACCAGTAGAAGCCTGTAATTTGAAGGAATGCGAAGCCAAATGTGAGACAGGCATCTTCTCTATAAAACAAAGGCCATGATCTTGGCTAGAGACACATCCCACTTAATTTAGGAAAGAGGAGCTACAAATGCCAGGGGCTAGGGCATGAATCTGGAATTTAATCTGTAGGAATGAAGGGGACTGCAAATAACTGAAAGGTGCCAATATTGTAAATTCATAGCTTTGCTAGTCCACAGTGGTGTTGAGGTGCAACTCTTTGGGATGGCAGGCAGCCTACACAGGTTCTCTTGGCATGTGGGTGTCAGAAGGTCACAATTTAACCTCATTTTTTTCTTCATACATTCAGAGAACATTTAAAAAACTCTTTTCTATGTTCCAGTTATCAGAGCCACTTATTATTCTATCATGCCATCTGATATTTTAATATGAAGGCCTGTGGGTTCTGCACAAATAAGCTCTTATTCTATCATTGATTTACTTATAATTTCTCTTATCTACTTAATTGAACTTAACTTTTTTTTTTTTTTTGCAGTTTTTGGCCGGGGCTGGGTTTTGAACCCACCACCTCCAGTAAGTATATGGGGCTGGCACCCTACTCCTTGAGCCACAGGCACCGCCCAATTATACTTAACTTTTTATCTCATTATAAAATTCATAAATGATTAATGGAGAAAATCTGAAAACACGAAAAATACAATGTATTATTCTTTGGGGGAAAATTGGCATTTAATTTTATTACAAACCAACTGATTCCACATTTGAGGGGTAGAGTATATTATTATTTTTTTAATTATTAGATTTTATTTTTTGAACAATTTTAGTTTTACAGAACAGTTTAGCCAAAAGTACAGAGAGTTTCTATACACCACCTCACCTCCACCCCTACCCACTTTTCACCTGTTTTTAACATCGTGAATCATTGTGGGTGCTTGCTATGGTTGACCAGTCACTATTAGTACCTTATTGTTATCTAAGGCCTACAATGTACATTAGGGTTCACCTCTGGTGGTATGCATTCTTTGGGCTTTGACAAATGCATAATGTAAAGTATCCACAATTACAGTATTATACAGAGTAGTTTCACTACCTAAAAATATCCATCTGTTCATCTCTCCTCCCCCTTTACCCCTGGCAACCACTGATCTTTCTTTTCAATGTCTTCCTAGTTTTGCCTTTTCAAGAATGTCACATCATTGGTATCATGCACATGTAGCCTTTTCAGATTGGCTTCTTTTACTTAGTGATATACATTTAAAGATCATTTTGGACCTTGATAGCTCTTTTTTGAATTGATGAATGATATGTCATTGATTGGATGTACCAGAGTTTATTTATCTCTTGAAAGACATCTTGGTCGTGTCTAAAATTTGTTAATTATGAATAAAGCTGCTATAAAACTCTGTGTGCAGGTTTCATGTAGACATAAATTTTCAGCTTATTTGTGTAAATACCAAGGAGCAAGGATGTTGGATCATATAGTAAGACTATGTTTAGTTTTGTAAGATCGACTGAAGTGTTTGTGGCTAATATTTTTCTACTTCATTAGCTAGTGTGCTTAACACCATCAGAATTAATCTCTTGATAAAAATATTCTTGGATTCACAGAAGACGAAATCTAGCAACTATTAGCTTGATGGAAAATCTGGAGACACCAAGTTAACAAAGCCATTACCTTGTTTTCTTCTGTTCTCTCTTTCTAAAAAATTCATAAGGTCATGAATAAGACGACTTTTTTTTTTTATTGAATGGTAACTATGTACATTAATGCACTTCTGGGGTACAGTGTGGGGTTTTCACATGCAATCCAAAATACTTCCATCAAACTGGTCAACACAGCCTTCATGTCATTTTCTCAGTTGTTGTTTTAAAGCGTTCACATTCTACTCTTGTAGGTTGGTCACACAGGTTGGTCATCCTGTGACTGATAACTGCAACTTGGTCCTAGATTATCATAGATAAGATCCTGCATCCCTGGAATCTCCTCAATCCTGGGCAAAATAGAAAAGTCTTGTATCACTTTATTTTGGGTAACTGCCCTGACTCTTCCTGCAGGGCTTTGACTAAAGAAGTGACATACTCTAAATAAACTTGAGAAAGATTATCTGGTAGCAGTATGAAGGAAGACTGGGATGGAGACAGCTGGAGTGAGGGAAACCCATCTGCACACAAGGTAATAAAGGCCTAAAATGGAAAGGACGGGAAAGACTTAGAGAGTAACCTCTAGAAACACTGGCTTTTGTCATTACGGGGTGACCGCCTTTTGAAATCTAGTAATAACCCTTTAAGCACAATTTTAGCAACCTTTTAAATGATTATTCTTATTTTCATTTATCTAATTCATTTTACATTTTTAAAAACGATAACAAAAGACCCTTGAAACTCTCCCCCTCCCCCATCCCTGACTGCCTGATCTGCGTTCTTTAACATGTTGATCTTTAGCCTTAAAAATTTTTTCCATCCTGGTCACAGCTTTTCTCATTTCTTTTCTCCCTTCTATATCTTAAATCCACACATCCTAGAAAAATTCAGTGCCCATATGAAAGATCACTCCAACACCCTAAATTCCTGTTTCCATGACCTCTCAACACTAGTAAGTGCCCTTTGTCATCACTTTACTGTTCCAGTCCTCCCCCAGGGTTGTGACATCATTCACAACAGCTTTGACCCCCCCCCCCATGCCTTTGGATATCCCTTTCATGCCAGCTGTTTCATTCCTGTGCTTTCACAGTTACCTCATTTAAGACCGCCAGTCCCTTGATCCTTCCATTTCTCCTCAATCTATCAGCCTCCATGCACCCAAAGATAGTCCAATGATCCAAACAGGTCAAATGGCTAGCACTTTTTCTAAAGATATAAAGAAACTGGTAAATTTAACCTTTCTGTAAGTTTCTTGGAAAACTTCTCAAGATTTTTCAAAGTCATAAGGTCATGATCCTGGAGACCATCACTGCACCACAGAAGATCACAGAATCACAGAAGTATTGGTTAAAGAACAGTGAGATTTTGTTGAGAGAATCCTGAGAATACTAGCTTTCAAAATACTTTGTTTTCCATTAATTATTGAGAAAGAGTAACAGAAAAGAGGAGAAAAAGTTACATCCCAGAAGCCTAAGCCTACTAATGAGCTTTTGGAAAATGTCATCTGCTGCTGTCAGCAAAATGACTTCCTTTCCTGAAGAAGAGAGGAAAGCAGGGCATGGTCAATACAGTTACTGAAATTAACACTTGAAATTAATCTGAGCCTGCAACAGTGACTGAAAGGCAATAGAAAAATGTTTGGGGCATGATGTGTCCTGTGGCTACCATAATAAATCACCACAGACTGGAAATTTATTCACAGTTCTGGTGGCCAGAAGTCCAAAATCAGTACCACTGGGCTGAAATCAAGGTGTCAGCAGGGCTGCACTCCTTCCCAAGGCTCTAGGGGAGACTCCATCGTCTCCTCTTCCGTGTGTCAAATTTCTCTCTTCCTCTCTCTTATGAAGACACTTCTGATCGCATTTAGGGTCTGCTCAGGTAGTCCAGGATAATCTTCCCATCTCAAGATCCTTAAACATAATATAATCACATTTCTAAGTAAGGCACCATTTGCAGGTTCCAGGGTTATCGTTGAGTGGCCATTATTCAGCCTACTACAGCTGCTGTCATTGACCCAGGTGGAGGTTTCATGGATTAATAGTAAGGGATAGGAGACAGTCTTACAAAAGTGCCAACCTTAAAGTTGGTTCTATTTCCTGGAGAAAAAACTACATGACAGTTAGGGTCAATATATAGGATTGGGTGAAGAGAAAGATAGCTACAATGAGAGAACTCTAGTACAGATTTTGGACTTCAGTGTGTTAAGAGTTTGAGTTTTCTGCATGAAGGGTGTGAGTTTCAAAATTTTCAAGTTGCTACTCAATTGAGAGTGTGTCTCAGCTTGTACAACTAGAAGTGGAACTCACAGCTAAGGTTCAAGGCAAGAGCCAGAGGCCCAGATGGGTCAGAGGAACCTGGTAGAGGTTGTGTCTGACCTCATTGTGTCAGCCATGATCAAGGTAGGCAGCAATTTCAGTGGCTCATTTAGTTTTCACAGTTCATCTGCTGATTTACTGCTGGGAATGGGGGTGTTCTTTTTGTTCGTTTGTTTGAGAGAGAAAATCTTATTCTGTCATCCTGGGTAGAGTCCTGTGGCATCATAGCTCACAACAACCTCAAACTCTTGGGCTTGTTCAGTCTCTTGAACCAGCCCACCAAGTAGCTGGGACTATAGGTGTGCACCACTATGCCCAGCTAGTTTGTCTGTTTTTAGTAGAGAAAGGGTCTCACTTTTGCTCAGGCTGGTCATAAACTCCTGAGATTAAGCAATTCACCCACCTTGGCTTCCCAGAGTGCTAGAATTACAGATTTGAGCCACCATACCTGCCGCTTAATGCTAGTTGTTGCTGATATTCTACCAATTAATCTCTTTAATAACTTTACTTTAAGTGGCCGATTAAAGGGTTGAATCAGATCTTCCTGTCTCTTCATGTGCTATTCTCAGGAGCATAGAGAGGAAGTAAGCTGGAAGATAATCTATAATAAATGACGAATGACTAGAGGACCGTATGGAAAGAGTGTGCCAAACATAAATGCTCCCTGTCTACAGCTTTCTGAAGTTTAAGTCTGTTGTTCTGATTTGGGAGATTGTGGGGATAGTCCTCCAAGAACACAGACCATTTTGGAGGGTTTGATTAGATGAGCGTGAAATGTTGGATGTGGGTAGAGACAGTTACCGCAGCCCCCGTGACTCCCAGAATGGAAGAGCAAGCTCTTAGTTCAAAGGTCTTCAGAGATGACTGAGCTGGAGTTCCCAGCCACACCACAAGAAAAACCCCAAGTGAGAAGAAAGGGGGAAACATTGTGGGTGAGTGACACCGAGGCTTTCCACTCCATTGTCCCCTGCACTATGCAGACGCCCTGCATAGATGGTGAGCGCAGGAGTCTGTGCTCTTGCAGCCCTCAAAGAGGTTCATCTATTTTCAGATTAAGATGGAGAAAGGTTTAGTGACTAAGTGAGGTGTAGAGGGGGTGTGCTGAAGCAGTGATAGGCCTCTATGGGGCCTTCTAACCACTTTTAAGTTAAGAGGAAGGGAGCTAAACGCCAGTGGGCAGGAAGAAGAGGACAGCGCATGAAACCCCCGGCAGTAGGATGCTTTCAAAACTTGATCTTTAGATGCTGGGGTAAGGAGGAGGAAGGGACCTCTCCTTTGCCAGTCTCTCTCTCTCCTCATCAATCTCCGTTTGCACCCCTAACTTGTATTGTAGGTCAACAATAAACAATAATAAGAAAATACATATGATGGTGCTATGTGAACTTTAAAGCCTTAACGATAGTAACAACAACAAAGAGTAGCATTCATTGAGAATTAATAATATATGCAGACATTGACATTGATCTAAGCACTTTACATATATCCATCTTGTTTAATCCTCATAACAATTTTGTGACATAGGTCTTTTTATTCACTCTCTCTCTCCCTCTTTTTTTTTTTTTTTTTTTTTTTGAGACAGAATCTTACTCTGTTGCTCCAAGCTAGAGTGCAGTGGCATCAGCCCAGCTCATGGCAACTTCAAACTCCTGGGCTCAAGTGATCCTCCCGCCTTAGCTTTCTGAGTAGCTGGGACTACAGGCACCCACCACAACATCTGGCTAATTTTTCTGTTTTTAGTACTGACAGGGTCTCGCTCTTGCTCAGGCCGATCTTAAACTCTTGAGCTCAGGAATCCACCCATTCAGCCTCCCAGAGTTCTAGGATTACAGGTGTAGCCACCATGCCCAGCCTTTTATTCTCATTTTACTGATGAGAAAATTGAGGCTTTGGGAAATTAAGGTTAAGGAATTTGCCCAAGGATATATAGATAGTAAATTTCAGAGTCAGAATTTGAAGTCTTCCAGCTCCAGAGCCCAAAGTAGTAACCATTTTGGTACACTGCTTTGCCAAATACATATCCACTAAAGTGTTTATTTTCAACCTCCCTAAATAAGAGCATGACACCAGAAGAATTCAGATTTGATACTACAACAACAACAACAAACAGCAGCAACCAGTACATAAAAAGAATGAGAACAGATCAATAGGAAGTCACTTTAAAAAGCAAAATGGTACCCAGGTTGAAAACAGGAACCCTAGCCCCTCCAGCGCTTCCTTCCCAGGCCAGTTTCTAGGGTGGCCTCACTCATCCCAGGCCTACATAAAATGCCCAGAAGCTGGGAGTGTCCCTCTCTCAGTTTCACTGCCTCACAGGCTTTGTTCTGTTTTCCTACTATTGCTCCCAGAGATGCTCCCTGGCCATGGGGAATAACACTGCTCATCTGAGTTCAGGCTTCCTGTCTTCAGGCACAAGGCCCTGCTTGCTGAGGCTGTTCACCCTGAAGGGGTGGGACTACTTGGCAGACAGAATCATAACTAACATTTTTCCAAATGTGCTAACTGTGCTCTTGGGCTTTCGTAGCCTCCCCACAGTTAAATTTTTATTAGGCCCATTTCCTTAGTTTCTTAAGCAACACTGTCAAGGGACTTGGAAGACCTTCCCTCCAGCCTGAGTTAGGGAATATTTGAGCTGTGCTATTCAACATCTGGCTAAAGAGAATTCCTGTCCATTAATGACCAGCTACTGTCCCAGGACTGAGATAGAACATCTGATGCATTTTACGAGAGTCTTTCTATCTGGGTCATTAACCTAGAAGTTAGACACAGAATCTCTGCCTGGACTTTTCACTACTTCCAACCTGTCTTGCCACTAACTCCCCAAGTTAGTTAGGGACAGGATTTCATTACACATGGAACCTTGGCACCTGTCTCCAATATATTCATAAATATGAAATGGATCCAAGAGAAAGGGTTAAAGAGCAGCCTCTAAGAAAGAGGAATCCAAAGGAATCATTCCACATAGACTCAGGGGTTTCAAGTCTGTCCGTGTGAATCACTGTGGACCAGTTAGAGGCCTTGATTGACCAGCCAGGGCTACAGCATGAGAGTGCTCTTGGGAGAAGATTTGCATATCTTGTGCAGAACAGGTAGTATAGATGTATCATTTGATCCTTCTCATCTCTGAGAGAGGGTACACTAACTAGTCCTCTATCCTGCCTTCTTCTGCTTCCATATCTCATGATTATGAACTGCTTGAATTAAATTTCTCAAGATTTTTGGCCTAGTTGTGGTATGATCAAACAATCTTGAAATCTAATTTAAAAATTTGACCCTAGTTTACTTTTTGGTTGTCAATTCAGTATTATTTTTACCCAAGGTGGATGTTCACACTGACCAAATTAAGCTAATACTCTAGGTTATGCTGTTAAGAATAACAGGTGATTAAAGATGGTCTAAAAACAATCTAGCAAAACTAATCTTTTTGAAAAGATCAACCTGTGACTCAGCACAGTGGCTCACAGGCTATAATCCTAACACTCTTGGGAGGGCAAAGCAGGAGGATCCCTTGAGCTCTGGTGTTAGAGATCAGCATGAGCAAGAGCAAGGCCCCCATCTCTATTAAAAATAAAAAAAATGAGCCAGGCATTGTAGTGGCCACCTATAGTCCCAGGTACTTGGGAGATTGAGGCAGGAGGATCACTTGAATGGGACTTTGAGGTTGCTATGAGGTAGGCTAAGGCCATGGCACTCTAGTCTGGGACAACAGAGTAAGACTGTCTCAAAAAAACAAACAAAATAAATTAATTAATTAAAGGTCAAACTGAGTTATTCAGTTTTATTTAAAAAGGGATAAACCTACACTTCACTTCATACTCTTAAGGTAGATTGCATTATAAATTGTATTTCCAAGACCACTGAACTAGTGATAAGAGGCTGATCAGGATACTACAATTATCTTCAGGATGTATAATAATCTACTAGGTTAAAGTGAGCATTTTGATGCTGTCTGCTGTTGGGTGGAGATTTATCATGGGGAGAGAAGGATGGCTTGGCCACGGGTGCAAGCTTGCTCCTGGAATTGTATGAAAGCAAGAAATGACTACTACTCGGGGTGGCAGTAGCAAATTGTCTTTATTTGTGACTCGTGACTTGTAAGCTAATCATGTACACCACATTGATCAAGAATCTTAACACATTCTCTATTATTATCTTAAACTATAGAAAAGACAGAAAGTCTGGAAAGTAAGATAACCATCTTAAGACTAGCCTCAAGCTATATTCCTCTCTAAAGACCTAAAACAATCCTATATTATCCAGCTTCCATTGTCAAAGTTAAAGGTCAAGACAAACAGAGAAGTAAAACTTTTTTTCTTCCATGTACTCAATTAAGTTTCTGAGAAACAGGCTCAATGACTCTGTTTTCTTGTGGTTTGGAAGCCCCACGCTTTTACAATGGAGTTTTCACTCACATCAACCTTTGAGCCATGTCTTCTGCACAGATGGGATCTGGCAGGCCGACTGACTGCATAGTCAAGGTTCCATGCAGGAGGTTGTCACGCCTTGCCTGCAGGCCCCCACCATGCTCTCTCAGGTCACTAGGCCTCAACAAAAATTCACAATACTTACAAGTGTTTTCACTCAGTTTCTGGAATTAAAAGAGCACATTTCATTTAGCTAATTTTATCTGGAAATTCACCCCACAAGAGGCTGATCAGGATACTACAAATATCTTCAGGATGTGTAATAATCTACTAGGTTAAAGTGAACATTTTGATGTTGTCTGCCATGGGGGCTCAGTTTGTTAAATGGTCAATTTTTAATCATTCAGATGTGGACTTGCTCATAGATTCAATTAGTATTTCCTGACAACCTGCTTAGCCTCATAAAGGATTCTTTAGGCCTTCTCTTCAAATGGCAGGCAGGATATCAGATCTTCCACACTTCACCCTCTCCAGCTTTATTAAGGTATAATTGACAAATAAAATATATATATTTACAGTGGTATGAGCTTTTGATATATGTATATGAAGTAATTAAATCAAAGTAATCAACATAGCTGTACACACAGTATTTTTTTGTGGTAGAAGATTTAAGGTCTATTCTCTTAGCAATTTTCAAGTATACAATACGTATTAACTATAGTCACTGTGCTATAGATCTCCAGAATTTATTTTTTCCGTTTAACTGAAACTTTGTATCCTTTGACCAATATCTCCCTTCCCACTCCCTTCACCCACAGTCCCTGGAAACCACCATTTCACTCTGTGCTTCTGAGAGTTCCCTTTTTTTGTCTTTCTATGCCTGGCTTATTTCACCTAGCTTAATATCCTCAAGTTTCATCCATATTGTCACAAATGATACTCTTTTCTTCTTTTTTAAGGCTGAATAATATGGCACACACATACCACATTTTCTTTATCCATTGTCTCTTTTAATGGAGTCTCAGGTTGATTCCATATCTTAACTGTTAGGAATAATGAATGCCCCATGATGAGTATGGGAGTGCAGATCTCTCTTCAACATACTGCTTTCATTTACTTTGGATAGCATACCTAGAAGTGGGACTACTGATCATACAGCGGTTTTATTTTTAATTTTTGAGGACCTTCCTTACTGTTTTCCATGATAGCTGAACCCATTGACATTCCTACCAAAAGTGTGCAAAAGTTCCCTTTTATTCACATCCTCACAACACTTACTGCCATTTGTCTGTTAGATAATAGCTACTCTAACAGGTGTGAAGTGATAATCTCACTGTGGTTATTTATTTATTTATTTATTTATTTATTTATTTATTTATTTATTTATTGAGATAGAGTCTTACTATGTTGCCCTGGGTAGAGTGCTGTGGCATCACAGCTTACAGCAATCTCAAACTCTTAGGCTAAGGGATTGACTCTCTTGCCTCAGCCTCCCAAGTGCCCACCATAATGCCTGCCTTGGTTTTTTTGGTTGTAGTTGCCATTGTTGTTTAGCCGGCCCCTGGCCAGGTTCGAACTGCCAGCCCTGGTGTATGTGGCTGGCTCCCTAACCACTGTGCCATGGGTGTTGACCCCTTACTGTGGTTTTAATTTATATTCTCCTGATAATTAGTGATGTTGACCATTTTCATATGCCTGTTCACCATTTGTATATGTTCTTTTGAGAGATGTCTATTCAAGTCTTTTGCCCATTTTTTATTGGGTTGTTTTTCTTCTATTGAGTTTCTTATACATTTTAAATATTAATACCTTATCAGATACAGTTTGTAATTTTTTTTTTTTTTTTTGCAGTTTTTGGCAGGCATATGCCTGCCACCTCCGGCATATGGAGCTGGTGCCCCACTCCTTTGAGCCACAGGCACCGGTTTGCAAATATTTTATCAGATTCCTTTGGTGATTCCTTACCTCTTCTGTCCAAGGTTGTCTCCCTTAGATTGTTTCCTTTAACATGAAGAAATTTTTAATTTGTGGTAATCTCATTTGTCTACTTTTGCTTTTGTTGTCTGTACTTTGGGGTCACATTCAAAAATGCATAGCCCAGGACAATGTTAAGGTTTTTTTTATGCTTTCTTCTGGTAGCTTTGTAGTTTCAGGTCTTATGTTTAAATCTTTAACTCATTTTGAGTTGACTTTTTATATATTGTGTAAGATACAGGTTCAATTTCATTCTTCTGCCTCAGTGCCTATGGCTCAAGTGGCTAAGGCACATACACCTGAGCTGGCGGGTTCGAATTCAGTCTGGGCCGCCAAACAACAATGATGGCTGCAACCAAAAAATAGCCGGGCATTGTGGCAGGCACCTGTAGTCCTAGCTACTTGGGAAGTGGAGACAGAAGCAGGAGAATTGCTTGAGCCCAGGAGTTGGAGGTTGCTGTGAGCTGTGATGCCATGGCACTCTAACTAGGGCAACAACTTGAGGCTCTATCTCAAAACAAACAAACGAACAAACAAATTCATTCTTCTGTATGTGGATACCCAGTTTTCCCAATACCATCATTGAAAAGATTGTCCTTTCCTTATTGTGTGCTCTTGGCACCTTTGTTGAGGATCAATTGACCATAAATATATGGATTTATTTCTGGGCTCTCTTTTCTGTTTCATTGGTCTGTATGTCCATCTTTACACCAGCACCATGGTGTTTGAGATCACTTGTACTTCTGAATGACTGTCCATAAATCAGGGATTCCCACAGAACCTTCCTCACATTCAATAATTTGCTAGAATGGCTCATTGAAGTCAGAAAGGCACTTCACTTACATTTGCCAGTTTATTATAAAATAAATATTATAAAGGAAATATTATAGTTTATTATAAAGGAAACAAATGAACAACCAGATGAGACATACATAGGGTGAGGTCAAGAAGAGTCCCAAGCACAAGAATTTCTATCCTGTGGAGTTGGGGGTGTGCCACCCTCCCAGCATGTGGATGTGTCTAACTCCTGGGAAGCTCTCTGCACTCCATTGTTTATGGTTTTCTATGAAGGTCTTATTAAGTAGACATGATTATTAAATCCTCAACTGATTTAATCACCATTGGCCATTGGTAATTGAACTTAATCTCCAGCCCCACTCCCCTCCCCAGAGATTGAGGAGCCAGGCTGAACATTTCAAGCTTCTAATCTTTCTGTAGCCCATCCTGAAGCTACACAGGGAACCCCCAGCCATCAGTCATCTCATTAGCATATAAAAGACACTCTTACTTTTATCAATCCCAGAGACTCTTAAGAGTTTTAGAAGCTGTGTGCCAGGAACTGGGATCAAAGATTAAATATTTTTCTTTTATAATAACGCAAAGGATATTTTTACAGAGAAAAAAAGCTGCTTTTTGTTTTCTGGCAATATTGTTAAGAATGAGGAAATCATTCTAAAATCTGAGACAGAAAGTTCATATAAATAACAGAAACGGTACAGGTTTAAATGTGTGTTGACTTCAACTTACAATACACATCCAACCAGATGTTGCGTATACACAGTCAAACAAGGTACATTTGATGCCTACGTTGTGAGTAAAGACCAGTCTGGGAGGCTCTGCGGCTCTCAGCGGTTTGCACTTCCCTTGGAGTTAGTATTTCCTTCCTCCCTTTTTATATTACGTAGACTTGTCTCATGATGGCACCATTGTGACACACGTGCAGCCTAGTCACATTCTCTCAAATGTTGCCTGCTAGAAGCCTATAATGGACCTGTTTCCCCTCCAGCTTTAGAACCCCAGGCAAATGACGAGGTCTCCCCACAGGAAATGTTAACTTCCACCATCACTTCAGTTATGCTCGCCAACTTACACACGCAAGACCTGTGAGCAGCTTTGCAGGGTTTAACTCTACGTTTTGCAATCATCTCGGCAACTGTTTCTATATTGCTGTTGTTATGGAAACTTACACTACTTAATACTGAACCACTTCTTATTTTTTTTTTTTTTTGAAACGAAGCCTCAAGCTATCCCCCTGGGTAGAGTGCTATGGCATCACAGCTCACAGCAACCTCCAATTCCTGGGCTCAAGCGAGTCTCCTGCCTCCGCCTCCCAAGCAGCTGGGACCACAGGTGCCCGCCACAACACCCGGCCATTTTTTTTTTTTTTTTTGGTTGCAGCCATCATTGTTGCTTGGCGGGCCGGGCTGGGGATTCGAACCTGCCACCCTAGGTGCATGTGGCTGGAGCCCTAGCCGCTTGAGCCACAGGTGCCCAGCCCCATTTCTTATTTTGTATTTTTTAATTTTAGTTAGTTCTTTTTTGAGTTTGTTTTCTAATGACTTATTCCTTCGTGTGCATGATTTAAAGGTGTATGTCTGAAGCACTGTTGAAAAGAAAGGTTTGTTTTTCATTTGAGTGGCTGGTGAATAACATGATTTTGACGTTTATTAAAATAAATATCACAGAAAAGCATGTACTTGTGGGTTTATATGAAATTGATTTTCTTGTGGCATTATACTTCATAACAGATGAATAGACTAAACAAAAGCATTCCTGTGCTTAAAAATTAGCAGTGAGTCCATGCTACTTACTAAGTATTTGTTGAGGACTTACTCTGGACCAGATACTTATGGGGTAGAGCTCACAGGACACAGATGTTGTGTGGTGTGCCTACAACAGGCCCTGTCCCTCTTCTCCTTAAAATACATGAAGGGCCTCGGGTCCAAACTGGTAATATGCCTTCCTCACCCAGATACAGGCTGAAGAAACCCCAGAGGGAAAGGGGGCTTTAAGGTTCTGGGCTGTGCCTTTGACCCTCCACTTGGACTCCTTTGCTCTTAGTACTTTTGGTTCCTGTTCTTTTTTTTTTGAGACAGAGCCTCAAGCTGTCCCCCTGGGTAGAGTGCTGTGGCATCACAGCTCACAGCAACCTCCAACTCCTGGGCTCAAGCGAGTCTACTATCTCAGCCTCCCAAGTAGCTGGGACCACAGGCGCCCGCCACAACGCCCAGCTATTTTTTTTTTTTTTGGTTGCAGCCATCATTGTTGTTTGGCGGGCCCGGGCTTTGAACCCGCCACCTTAGGTGTATGTGGCTGGCGCCTTAGCCGCTTGAGCCACAGACGCCAAGCCGGTTCCTGTTCTTTATTCATTCCTGGTTTTTCCTCTTAGCTTTCAGTTAATCCTGGCTTTGTCCCTGGGCCCTCACTTTTGGATCCTTTTGGTTTCACTGTATGCACCTGAAGGGCAGAGTCTAATCCTACCCATAAACAGACTCAGCTTCTGGAAATGTAATCCTAGAATCGCACCCTATCTCCCATGTGCCTAGGAGAGGAGTTTGCTCATGTTCCGTAGCTTTGAAGTTAAAGTTTCTCGCTTTAGCACACAAGCCCCCTTTACATCTGATACAAACTCATTTCTCTAGCTTCATCTCCTGCCATTCCTGGTATATTATATTCTAGTCCTACTGAATTTCTTGAACAGTTTCTAGAAAGAGCAAGTAATTTTATTTCCCATCTCTGTCATTACACATGACATGTTTCTTCTCATAAAGGGCCTCATTCCACCCCTAATTCTCCAGCTGCCCCCTTCTCTTCACTTCAAGACTAATTTCAGGGGCCCCAGCTCCCAAGAAGTCACATTCTGACTTAGATGCCTCTCCTCTAAGCCATAGCCCTTATCGCACTAGAGCAATTGCTTTACTTATCTGTCTCAAATCTGCTCCCAGGGTTTGAAAGAGGGTACTGTGTATTATTAAACTTTCTATCCTATTCCGCCTCTGTAATAAGGACTCATTAAGTGATTACTGAGTAAATCAGTAAATAAATGAACAAAAGGTGTGGTATGAATTGTAAACAAACAGTAGTATTGCAGTCTAACAGGGGAGGCAAGAAGTAAAAATATCATCAATAGAAAATAACATATTTTTCTATTTATGTATATATTTTTTCCTGGATATGAGTAAAAGTCTAATAAGGTATTAGACTTTGCTGAATTGAGATATACCCAAATGTTACCAAAACCAATGGTTGGGGCCGGATGTGGTGGCTCACGCCTGAATTCCTAGCACTCTGGGAGGCTGAGGCAGGTGGATTGCCTTAGCTCATGAGTTCAAGATCAGCCTGAGCTAGAGTGAGACCCAGCCACCCCCCATCTCTAAAAATAGCCATTGTGGCGGGCACCTGTAGTCCCTCCTACTTGGGAGGCTGAGGCAAGAGAATCATTTGAGCCCAAGAATGTGAGGTTGCTGTGAGCTGTGATGTCACAGTACTCTGAGGGCAACAAAGTAAGACTGTCTCAAAAAAAAAAAAAAAGCCAATGGCCAATTTAGTCAAATATAGAATTTACCAATGATTTAATAATAACTGAATATGTATTATGTGCAAATCACTGTTTAATCTATAAAGGTATCATAATTTAGTGAGGGGGCAAATAAAAAAGAAATCCTGAGACAGGGCAGATTGTGAAAGTCATATTAGAGATTCAGACAGCATTCTGTGGGATTCTGATAAAAAAAAAGATTAAATTCCACCTAGAATTAATCAAGTCAACAACCTGTAGAATGCGCACAGGCTGTGAAAATCAAAGCAACCGGCTAATTAACGTCAGACAGAATAAATAGTGGATTGAGTAATATCCATTCCTCTTCAGCTGCTTGCTTTCCTCTGTGATAACCTTAACTTCTGAGTGACAGGAAGTGAGAAAGTAGAAGGAGGTGTAGCAAGACCCAGGGGAAAGAAATATTTTCTTGCTATGAAGAAGCAAGTACAGTGGAACCACAAGAAGGAGGAAAAGAAATAAAGATTGTTTTGCTTAGGAGTGTAGCATTTTCTTGAGTCTTTAGATCGAAGAACAGAGACAGGAAAAAAGAAAAAAGAGCCAACCATGGAACCAGAGGAAGCATCAAAATAAGAAAAAAAAAAGTGCAAAGAAGCAGAAACACAACACTTGAAGAAATCGGCCTGGGCGAACATTTTATGAGGAGGACATCCCGGGCAATTGAAGCAACATCAAAATTACACTATTGGGACCTGATCAAACTAAAGAGCTTCCGCACAGCCAAGAACACAGTAAGTAAGGCAAGCAGACAGCCCTCAGAATGGGAGAAGATTTTCACAGGTTGTGTCTCCGACAAAGGTTTAATAACCAGAATCCATAGAGAACTTAAACGTATTAGCAAGAAGAAAACGAGTGATCCCATCTCAGGGTGGGCAAGGGA
>CAUYQV010157759.1:0-12691 GCA_963574575.1 Galagoides demidoff | reverse complement strand
TGGGCTCAAGCGAGTCTCCTGCCTCCACCTCCCAAGTGGCTGGGACCACAGGCGCCCGCCACAACGCCCGGCCATTTTTTGGTTGCAGCCATCATTGTTGTTTGGCGGGTCCGGGCTGGGGATTCGAACCCGCTACCTTAGGTGTATGTGGCTGGCGCCTTAGCCGATTGAACCACAGGCGCCGAGCCGAGAGAGAAAATTTTTATTTGGCCTCTTAGGCTTGAGTGCCTCACTTTAAAAATCTGGTTTATACCATTTTGAAGAATGTTGCTTGTTGTTTTATAATAATGGGACCATAATAGGATGGGAAAAGCTATTGTTACTTCAGGCATAAACATACTTTCTGCTTTGCTTAGGTTTGCTGAGCAGTGGGAGGAACCACCATATAGCTCACATTGCTTGCATTTCCATAGAGCCCTCAGACTGGGCTTAGGATATATTTGGTTAAGACACCCACCCCACTATCTGGGCATAAGTGGCAAAACTGCAGTAGTCTTCGCTGTTACTTCTCTCATGAGGCAACTGGGGGCCAGTGTGTATGCATGTAGTAACTTTTATATTTTTGTTGTGTACCACTTAAAGTAATGGAAAAAAAACCCTGAGGTTATGCTATTGCAAATGGACCTGGAGGGGGGTGGGATTGTAGTGAGAAAGTGAAGACAGAGATCATTAACAGATGAGTATCTTTTTCCCTTAAAAAGCTGTTGTTGGAGTGCTTTGGAAATGAATCTCCCTAGTGAAAAAGTGTCTTCCTTCCCCCTCAAAAAAAAAAAAAAGGGAAAATGAAGAAAATGTTTACTGTCTGTTTTAAAGCAGAATAAAATTCTTTTATTCTTCCCAGAGATAGCTGATTTAAAAACTTACAGATTATAAAGTTAATTTAAATAGAACAAATAAGGTACTTAATGCCTTTTGACATTGTCAGATATCAAAGACAGAAGTTTATTTATTGCTCTTTACATGTATGAAGTTGGCATAGTTGAATACTTCATTGATTCATTTAGTTGGATTTCTTAGAATTTTATTCTCAGAAGCAAAAGATCTTGGGTTTTTCTAAAATTTTCTTTAGACTTAAGAGTTTTCAGCTGAAGAAAACCACCCTTAAGTGGTTGCTGCAACCACTCTTTAGATTTCCAGCTGGGTGAAAATGTTTTTCTTTTTAAACTGGCACTCTCCCAGCAGATTTTTCCAGCAAGTATTCTTTGGGCACACCCTATGCGTAGTGAATTTTGCAAGATCCTTATTAACAAGGCTTGGGAGTTCAGGCTAGTCTTATCTTTGAAAGATGAAAACAGAATAAAGCTTGTTTAAGATTCATTCTGCCTCTACCTAGCTGTGTAAGAAATTGATCTCCTATGTAAATATGTTCAAGCTTTGACAGAAGTAATTTGACTTGGAAGTGTAAGCAGAAAGGCTAATTTTTTTGTTTGCAGGAAGTTTGCTTGGTGCAATGATTGTCCGCCCAGTTGAGAATTTTTAATTTGTTCTAAGTGATAACTTGATAGTAAGCAGATCTCAGATCCAAGAGTCAAGAGGTAACTTAGTACGTGCAAGACATTGACAGGATGCCTATATACTTGGTTTTACATATATATTTCATTTTATATTTTATGAGGTGCTGGAGGTGATTATTTTCTTTAATGTCTAAAGCAGTGTTAGATTATATAAGCTTCAGTGGTTTAATGTAAATAGTGTTGATAGTATTATGAGAAGATGTACATCCTTAATTCATTTGTGAATGGTAAGATTGGCTAACTTACGGAAGGATCAGGTACAGAATTGCTTTTGGGTGTTCCTAGCAAGTCAACCTTCAAAGAGTTATAGCTTATGTTTCTTCCTTTCATTTTACTTACACAGTGATCAGAGTAGTTACTATTGCTGATAATCTGAATGGGAATTAAAATGTGTTACCTACTGAGGATTGTCAAAAGTGTCTTGTGGCAGGTCTAGAAAAGGAGTTTCAGTATTTCCTGAGCAAAGAAAAAATAAATACAAAGCATTTTCAAGGCTCTAATTGGAGACACTAGTCTTTCAGGGTCATTTATCACCAATTATTATTATTATTATATATATATTTTTGAGACAGTCTCAAGCTGTTGCCCTGGGTTAAGTTCTGTGGTGTCATCATAGCTCACAGCAACCTCCAACTCTTGGGCTCAAGCAATCCTCTTGCCTCAATTTGTCTATTTTTATTTATGCTTATGAAAATTTATTATAGCATTTTTATCTAGGATCTTTATAGTTTTACTTACATGTTAAGTCATCATGATACATTTTGAAAATTTTTTCATGCCTTTATTAACTATATTTAAAAATTTGTGGTAAATACACGTAAAAGTTACCATCTAACTATATTTAAGTGTACTGTTCAGTAATGTCAAGTGTATTCACATTGTTATACAATTTTTCTATTTTTAGTAGAGACAGGGTCTTATTCTTGGTTAGGCTGGTTTTGAACTCGTGAGCTCAAGCAATCCACCCACCTCCGCCTCCCAGAGTACTGGGATTACAGGCCTGAGCCATTGCCCCTGGCTTAGCACCAAGATTAATCTTGCCTTCCATATGGCAAGGAAACACTTTTGGTTAAATAGAGGATGATGATAACGTTTAAGAATGAGAATGTAGTTTTCTGTCCTTTTTTTTTTTTTAAATTGTTGAGGATTCATTGAGGGTATAGAGAACCAGGTTATACTGATTGCATTTGTTAGCTAAAGTCTCTCTTATAATTGTGTCCCGCCTCTAAGAGGTATGTCACACACCATAATCCCCAACCCCCACCATGTACTAACTAGGTCTTCAGTTGTCCTAATATCAGAATTGAGTACATTGGATTCTTGCTTCTCCATTCTTGTGATGCTTTACTAAGAAGAATGTGTTTCAACTCCATCCAGGTTAATACAAAAGATGTAAAGTCTCTATCTTTTTTAGTGGCTAATTAGTATTCCATGGTATACACACACATATACCACAGCTTGTTAATCCATTCATGGATTGGTGGGCATTTAGGTTGTTTCCACAGTTTGGCAATTGTAAATTGAGCCTTGATAAACAGTCTAGTACAAATGTCCTTATGATAAAATGATTTTTTTTTCTTCTGGATAGATCCCCAGTAATGGGATTGCAGGATCAAATGGCAGGTCTAGTTTGAGCTCTTTGAGATTCTCCATACTTACTTCCAAAAAGGTTGTATTAATTTGCAGTCCCACCAGCAGTATAAATAAAAGTGTTCCCTTCTCTCCACATCCAAGCCAGCATCTGAACTTTGAGATTTTGTGATGTGGGCCATTCTCTCTGGGATGAGGTGATATCGTTCGGTGGTTTTGATTTGCATTTCTCCTGATAATTAGGGATGATGAGCATTTTTTATATGTTCGTTAAGCCTTTGGTCTATCTTCTTTAGAGAAGGTTCTATTTATCTCTTGCCCATTGATATAAGGGATTGTTGGCTTTTTAAATGTTGGTTAATTTGAGTTCTCTATAGATCCTAGTTACCAAGCTTTTGTCTGACTCATAACGTGCAAATATCTTTCTCATTCTAATGGTTATCTTTTTGCTTTGGTTGTTGTCTCCTTAGCTGTATAGAAGAAGCTGTTCAATTTAATAAAGTTCCATTTGTTTATTTTTGTTGTTGTTGAAGTTGCCTCTGAAATTGTCTTAATAAAGTCATTCCCCAGTCCGATAACTTCCAAGTGTTTTTCCCACACTTTCTTCAAGGATTTTTATTGTTTCATGCCTTAGATTTGGATCTTTTGTCCATCTTGAATCAATTTTAGTGAATGGAGAAAGGCGTGGGTCCAGTTTCAGTCTTTTACATATGGTTATCCATTTTTCCCAGCACCATTTATTGAATTAGGGATTCTTTCTTCCAGTGTATGTTCTTATTTGGTTTATCAAAGATTAGGTGTTACAAGATGCTAGTTTCATTTCATGGTTTTCTGTCTGGTTCCAGATGTCCGTGCCTCCATTTTTGTGCCAGTACCCATACTTTTGATCACTATGGTCTTGTAGAGTACAGCCTAAAGTCTGGTAGGATAATGCCTTGACTTTGTTTTTATTACAAAGTATTGCCTTGGCTATATGGGTTTTTTTCTGGTTCCATACAAAATGAATTATTTTTTCCAAATCTTGGAAGTATGATGTTGGTTTGTTTGTTTTTTTTGAGACAGCGTCTCAAGCTGTCTCCCTGGGTAGAGTGCTGTGGCATCACAGCTCACAGCAACCTCCAACTCCTGGGCTCAAGGGAGTCTCCTGCCTCCGCCTCCCAAGTAGCTGGGACCACAGGCGCCCACCACAGTGCCTGGCTATTTTTTGGTTGCAGCCATCATTGTTGTTTGGCGGGCCTGGGCTGGATTCGAACCCACCACTGTGGGTGTATGTGGCTGGCGCCTTAGCCACTTGAGCCACAGGCGCCAAACCGTGATGTCGATATTTTAATGGGGATGATATTGAATCTGTAGATTGCTTTGGGAAGTATAGACATTTTAACAATGTTGATTATTCCCACCCATGAGCCCCATATGTTGTTTCATTTGTTAATATCTTTGCTGTTTCTTTTTTTAGGATTTCATAATTTTATTTGTAGAGGTCCTTAACCTCTTTTGTTGTGTATATTCCTAGATACTTCATTTTTTTTGAAGCTACTATGAAGGGAGTTGTGTCCTTGATTAGGTTCTCATCTTGGTGGTTGTTGGCATTTACAAAGGCTACTGATTTGTGGACACTGATTTTATATCCTGAGACCTTACTGTATTTTTTGATGACTTCCAGGAGTCTTGTAGTTGAGTCTTTGGGGTTCTCTAAGATCATGTTGTTGCCAAAGGGTGAGAATTTGACCTCCTCTGCCCCCTTTTGGATGCCCTTTATTTCCTTCTTTTGCCTATTTGTATTAGCTAGAACTTCCAGGACTATGTTGTCTAGTAGTGACGATAGGGGACAGCCTTGTGTGGTTACAGTTCTAAGTGGAAAAGCTTTCAGTTTTACTCCAGTATAATATTAGGTGCGGGTTTGTCATGGATAGCTTCAAGTACTTTAAGAAGTGTGCTACTTGTACCTATTTTCTTCAGAGCTCTAATTAGAAAAGGATACTAAATTTTATCAAATGCTTTTTCTGCATCTATTGTGAGAGGATCATATGGTCTTTGTTTTTGCTTCTTTTGATTATGGTGTCCGACTTTTGGTTCTCTTTTTTTTTTTTTTGAGACGGAGCCTCAAGCTATCCCCCTGGGTAGAGTGCCATGGCATCACAGCTCACAACAACCTCCAACTCCATCATTGTTGATTGGTGTGCCCGGGCTGGGGATTCAAACCCACCACCTTAGGTGTACGTGGCTGGCGCCTTAGCTGATTGAGCCACAGGCGCCGAGCCCCCAACTTTTGGTTCTGTCTTTCCATTTCATCATCCATTCTTTTTCTTGTCTTTTTTTTTTCTTGGAGATGGAGCCTCAAGCTGTCCCCCTGGGTAGAGTGCTGTGGCATCATAGCTCACAGCAACCTCCAATTCCTGGGCTCAAGCAAGTCTCCTGCCTCTGCCTCCCAAGTAGCTGGGACTACAAGCACCTGCCACAACACCCAGCCATTTTTTGGCTGCAGCCATCCTTGTTTGGCGGGCCTGGGCTGGATTCAAACCCGCCAGCTCAGGTGTATGTGGCTGGTGCCTTAGCTGTTTGAGCCACAGGCACTGAGCCTTTTTATTGTCTTTATCATCCATATTTTAAATTCCCTTTCTGTCAAGTCCATTAATTCTTTATAGGTGGAGTCTTCTGCAGTAGCTGCCTCATGGTCCCATGGGGGAGTTCCTCTCTTTTGATTTCTTATGTTGCCTGAATCTTTCTATTGGTTCCTCCTCTTGTGTTCTTTCTTCTTTCTTCTTTGTTCTCCTTTTTACTTCTCATTGCTTCTTTTGTGTTAAATGGAAGTCCTTGCTGTTGATGATTGTCATTGAGTCACTGAGACAGCAGGTGGTGCTGTGGGTTTTTTTAGGAGACAGCACAGCCAGCAACCTCTATGGTCCTTATTTCACACTTAGTTGCTTTTGTTCCCTCAGCATTCATACCCTGTAGGGTTGAGATTTTAAAGCTCACAAGAATCCTCCACGGGCAGGTCTCACAGTGCCCCCTGACTCTACTTCCTGTGGGGTATGGGAGTCCCTCAGCCTGTCCGAAGAGTGGACTTCTGATCCTGGCAGGTGGAATTAGAAGGCCATGTTTCACCCCCTGGTAAGATCTTCTTATGGCTGCCTCACCAGTCACCAAACTAATGGCAAGTCCACTCCAGCTGGCATTCAGATCTGGTTGTTGTATACTGTTTGCATCTGCCCACTCTTCCAAGCTTTCCACTCAATACACAGCTTCCCCCAACAACTGAAAACTCGGGAAAGTCTTCTTCCAGTCCCTGTGGGCAGCCAGCTGATCCCAGCTGGTAGCAATCACTTGCCTAATTCATCCAGTTTCCACCACTGAGCTATGACTCTGGGTAATGTCCTTGTGCAAGGTATGGCTGGGTTCTCTTTTTGCCCAGTCATTAGGAGAGATCAGCTGAACGATCCTTCTGGTCTGCCATCTTGCTCCACCCCCAGTTTTTGTCTTTAAGGAGTATTTTATGTGACTGATTTCCCCCTGAGATTCAAGTAGAAAAGGAAGCATTAGAATTAGGTGTTGTAGCCTTAGTCATAGATACATGCATGGTACAAGTATTAAATGTTAGATATCTTAGGATGAAGGACTGTTCACTAGAAGACCTAAAAAGAGATGAAACTTTTGAATTAGGATTATGGATGACACTTGGGTATGTCTAAAGGGAAGTAGGATGTTTTAGGTCCAAGGATCAAGGGGCTCAGAGTGTGAGGATACTTTGTTGGGAAATTGTGAAGAGAGCTATCCACCAAAGATAAAAGGTTTAATAAAGTGAAAGATGAGGTTGGAAGAGCAAGTTGGGGACACATTGTTTTTGAATGCCAGACTAGTGCCTTTGAATTTTATCCTAGGAATATTGGGGGAATCATTAACGTGTGATGGCATGATTAAAGAGTTCATTTGATGTTGTTGAAGACTATATGGATAGGGGTTCTGGGATGGTTTGGAACAGGGCAAGACTGAAAGCAAGGAGGCTGTTGTGCAAGCCTAAGTATAAAGTCTTAAACTTAGGTGACGGACATGGAGTGAAGAGAATGGTCTCAATGCAAGATTGATGAAATAGAGGATTTTCTAGAGTACTTTGGAGAGAAATACAAATTTTTCTTCTATAGATGTGAAATCTAGAGACAGATCAAGTGACTATGCTATGCTAAAGATCATTAGAGTAAGAGTCAAGGTTATAATAAAAGTTCTGACTCCAAATCTAACCTCTTTCCATGATTACTCAATGTAGGAAACTTGGCAACATGACAAGATTTGGATCCTAGAAAATTCCCAGACTGTTGATAGAAGCTAGAAGAGATGTCAGTGTTTGTGGAAGGAATGTAAAGGGGTGAAATTATTTGGAATGAATGGGATTTTTGTTGGAGAACCCCTAAGAGGGGCAACTAAGTTTTTATTTTTTGCTCTTTTAAGCTTTTGGTGTATGGTTTGAAATAAGATTTTAACTATATTGTCTCTCCAAAGGATAAACAGTTGTCCTCAAATAATATATTGAGTAGACAATTCTTTATCTATAGTTAACAGGGATTAGAAATGACATTTTTATTATAAACTAAATCCATATATGTGTTTGTTACTGTGCTTTGTGTTTCATTGATCCGTTGTCGGTTTTTGCTCGATATCAAACTGAATTACTAAAACTTTAAATGCTTTAGTGAATTTTACACACTATTTGTAATTTTGTGTGTGTGTATATATGTGTATACATGTATATAAGGGCACTACTTGTGTTCACTTTTTTCCATATAGATCAGAGGTCCTCAAACTTTTTAAACAGGAGGCCAGTTCCGTTGGAGGGCCAGACTGTGGGCCCTGGGACAAGTCCGCTGCTAAGCAGGACAGGCAGCGGCTGCAAAAACACCTGGTGGGCCAGGTAAATGTTTTAGGTGGGCTGCATGTGGCCCACAGGCCGTAGTTTGAAGACACCTGATAATAGATTTTGGAATCAGTTTGTCAATTTCCTTTAAATCATGTTAGGATTTGGATCAAGGATTGCTTTGGAAGTACACATTAGTTTAAAGTTGTTATATCTTGACATTAGGTCTTCCAGACTTGGAGTATTTTCTTTGAGGTTCTTTATATCTAGGGTAAAGCTTACACTTTTCTATTGGCCTTGCGTAGTTTTTGTTTGGTTTATTTCTTGTATTTTACAGATTATAATGCTGTTAAGAATGGGATCATTTCTTGTTGGTATATGGGAAAACAGTTGATTTTTTTTTTATCATATTGATTTTTGTGGTTGCTCTCCTTACTGAATTTTATTACTCTTTTCTTTCTTTCTTTTTTTTTTTTTTTGAGGCAGTCTCTGTTGCCCAGGCTAGAGTGCTGTGGCATCAGCCTCGCTTATAGCTGCCCTCAAACTCCTGGGCTCAAGTGATCCACTTGCCTTAGCCTCTCAAGTAGCTGGGACTACAGGCTCCCTCCATAGTGCCTGGCTAGTTTTTCAATTTTTAGTGGCTAATGGGGTCTTGCTCTTGGTCACGTTGGTCTCGAACTCCTGAGCTCAAGCAGTCCTCTGGTCTTTGAATCCTCAAATTCAATCCTCCCTTGAATTTTATTACTATTAATAGTTTTTCTTCAATAATTTCTGTTTGATGTTGCTAGGTGGATGGTCAGCCTAGTGACATAGAATGTCTTTTTTTTTCCATTTTCAATTGTTACACTTTGTATATTTTCTTCTTGTCTGAATGATTATAACTCTCTAGTACATGGTTAAATTTTACCAGGGGTTAAGGCACTTTCTTGTCTGATTCCTGACTTTAATTAGAAAAGTTAGGTTTTGCCATTGAGTATGTGATATGTGCTATAGGTTTGGGATATATGTCCTTTATTAAATCAGGCACATTTCTTTCTTTCTTTTTTCGAGACAAGAGTCTTATTATGTTGCCCTTGGTAGAGTGCTGTGGCTTCACTGTTAAGAGCAACCTCAAACTCTCGGGTTTAAACCATTTGCCATTCTCTTGCCTCACCCTCCCAAGTAGCTGTGATTATAGGTGCCCACCACAGTGCCTGGCTGTTTTTTTTTTGTTGTTGTTGTTGTTCTTGTTGTTGCAGTTGTCCTTGTTGTTTTAGCTGGCCTAGGCTGCTCTCAAACCTGCCAGCCTTAGTGTACATGGCTGGCGCCCTACCTTCTGAGCTACAGGTGCCACCCACATTTCTTTTAATTTCTATTTATTCCCTGGCCCTTAGTTACTTACTATATTTTTATTTATAACTTAAGGATTTCTTTTTTACGACTGAGTATTGACTTTTATCAATACCTTTTAAGTATCTGCAGATAGCAATATTATATGTATAATATATGTTTCTTTTAGAATTTTTAGTAGATTTCTTGGTATTGATTGACTCTTGAATTTATTGAACACATATTTACTGAGTGTTTATTATATGGTAGGAGTTTTCAGGGTACTGGAGATGGAGCAGAGAACAAAATGGACAGAAATCTGTGTTTCCTCTTGAGCTTACACTTAGGGCAGGAGTTCTTAGTATAAACACCATCAGATACTGACTATCTGGATGACATTGAATATCCTTTTATCACATATCAAATTTGATTTCTTGGGTTTCTTTTTTTTGGTTATTAGTCTTTTTTGTTTTGGGTTTTGTTGTCGTTGCTTCCTCCCCCTCTATGCTCCATGTTCATAACTTGAAATGGCCTGTCATTTACTTTTTAACTGGCTGTGGTAGCTCGTAGACTAAGTTGGTAAATCAGCTCGTCTTATTTCTTTGCTCGGGAATAGTTCACAGGGATTGACATTTTGGTAGAATTTGACTATTGAAGTATTTTGAGCCAATTGCCATTTTACTTTTATAAGTGGATCTTTGCTTGTATTTTAAATTTTCTTTTATGGCTATGAATTTGTTTAAGTTTTTAACCTCTTCCTTGTGAGCCAGTTTTGGCAAATGTATTTCTAGAAATTCACTTGTTTTGCTTAGGTTTTTCTAGTTTATTGGATGAAATTCTGCTTAGTAACCTTTAAAAATCTTCCTGTAGGTCCAGCTTTATGCTGTTGTATCTGCTGTCATATTAGTACCATGCACTAACTGATTGTGCCATTGGAGCTCTTGCTCTTTCATTTCTAATGTCTTTTTTCTTGTTGTTGTTGCAGTTGTCATTGTTGTTTTAACTGGCCCCAGACAGTCTCGAACCCTCCAGCCTCAGTGTATGTGGTCAGTTTGCTACCCACTGAGCTCTACGGGTCTTTTTTCTTTTTCTTATTGGATTCAGAATTTTCTGCTTTTTGATTGCATTTATGTTTTTGTTTACAGTTTATTCATTAATTGTATTTTTACCTTTATATTCACTTTATCTACTTTTTTTTCCAGATTCTTGATGTAATACATTTAGCCCATTTATTTTCAGTGTCTTAATAAATATATATTTAAGCCTATACATTTACTCTTGAGTAGTTCTTTGGCCAGATTTGAAGAGTTTGGTATATGGTGTCTTCATTATTCATTTCTAAAAAGGAGACCAATTTTGTTTTCATTTTACAAGAATTATTTAGAATAATGTGTTAATTTTCAGCCTACAGTTTGGGTTTTTTTTTTTTTTTTTTTTGCTACCTTTGTTACAGTTGCTAATGCCTGATTTCATTATGATCAGAGAATGTGGCGTATACACTTTCTGATTTTTGGAATTTGAGCTGTGTCTTTATGACCCAGTATGTGGTCAGTTGTTAAACATTTTATGGGTATTTCAAAAGTATATGTTCTCAGTTTAGATATACACTTCTATACGTATCTAATAGTCATGATTATTTTCAGTAGATCAATAATACTCCATTAAATTTTTACTTCAACTACTCTTTACAGTCAGTGTAGCATCGTGGATGAAGCTTTAGAGTCTGATTTGCCTTGATTTGAATACAAGCTCCCTGACTTGCTGGTGCTGTTCTTTGCTTCTTAGTTTGCTTTGTAAAATGAGAATTGTAACTTAGGTTATGGAATTAGGATTAGAGGAGCTAATGCAGTAACTTTATTAACACAAGTGCTTTACTTGTATTAATTAACTATTATAAATTTACTAAAATAAATTTACTATTCTACTGTCTAGTATATAAATAATATTCAGATTTTAAGTGTCTGTTTTTGGTTATTAAATTGATAGTTTTTTTCATAATATATAGTGATTACTTTTGTACGTAGTGGGTCATTCTTTTAAATTGGATTCTGAGGTCAAGAGGTGATTTTGATTTCTTCAACCTCCACCCTCGAAAGTTACATCATCTATCCTACTTTCCTTGATTAAATGTGTCCCATTTTAGTTTCTAGCTTGAATGTTACTACTTTTAGTGAGAAGAGCAAATTTAACAGGCTATTGATGGTACTCTATTTGCCTATGTTTAAACTACTTGTGAAGACACGCTTATTTCTGATATTTACAATAGTTTCCCTTAACATTTACTTATTACTGTTATCATTTGAGCGATAACTGCCACAACATATAATTGCGTTTAGGATATCTTTTAAATAGGTTTTTAATAGGCTGTGGGAACTAAATAGATCTATTCATCTCCTCTTCCATGTTTATGTGATTTTTCAGAAATGAATTTGTTGGCAGGATTTCTCTTTGAGACAGTCTCAGTCTGTTTCCTCAGGCTAAAGTGCCTTGGCATCAGACTAGCTCACAACAACCTCAAACTCCGGGTTCAAAGGATCCACCTGCCTAAGCCTCCCAAATAGCAGGGATTACAGGTAGTGCCCAGCTAATGTTTTTCTTTTCTTTTCTTTTCTTTTTTTTTTTTTTTGCAGTTTTTGGCCAGGGCTGGGTTTGAACCCGCTGCCTCTGACAATGGGCTGCCTCTGACAATGGGGCCGGTGACCTTTGAGCCACAGGTGCCGCCCAGCTAATGTTTTTCTATTTTTAGCAGAGACATAGCTCTTGCTTAGGCTAGTCTTGAACTCCTGAGCTTAAGGGATCCTTCCACCTCAGTCTCCCAGAGTGCCTCACATCCTCCAATTACAGGTGTGAGTCTTTTGCTCCTGGCCTTGGGATGATTTCTTAACAGAGGCACTATTTATTGATGGTTTAGGACCAATAATTCTTTGTCAGGGGAATCCATTCTGTGCCATGTAGGATGTTTAGCAGCATTTCTGGCCTCTATTCACAAAATGCCAGTAATAGCACCTTTTCTTCCCCTAGTTGTGACAACAAAATGTTTCCAGACTTTGTAACATGGGAGAATTGGGGAAGAAGCCACCCCTGATTGAGAACCACTTGATTAGAGTCTTCTGTACCTATCTTTGTATTAGGCTGAATGCCAGGAATACTTTTTATATAGTTTATTTTTTTTTTTTTTTTTTTTTTGCAGTTTTGGCTAGGGCCGGGCTTGAACCTGCCACCCCTGGTATATCCCTGGTATATGGAACTGGCACCCTACTACTTGAGCCACAGGTGCTGCCCCTAGTTTAATTTTTTTTTTTTTTTTTTTTTTTTGAGATGGAGCCTCAAGCTATCCCCCTGGGTAGAGTGCCATGGCATCACAGCTCATAGCAACCTCCAACTCCTGGGCTCAAGCGAGTCTCCTGCCTCTGCCTCCCAAGTAGCTGGGACC
>CAUYQV010157757.1:0-16109 GCA_963574575.1 Galagoides demidoff | reverse complement strand
GCCAGGCGTTGTGGCGGGCGCCTGTGGTCCCAGCTACTTGGGAGGTGGAGGCAGGAGACTCACTTGAGCCCAGGAGTTGGAGGTTGCTGTGAGCTGTGAAGCCATGGCACTCTACCCAGAGGGATAGCTTGAGGCTCTGTCTCAAAAAAAAAAAATTTCTTTAGAAATCTTTCTGATCCCTTTCCTAAAGGGACCCCTGTTCTTTTGCTCCGTAGCACCCTATAATTCTTATATTATAGTACTTATTATGCTTTAACTATGAATACATGCTTAATTCTTTGACTCTCCTAATATTATATTATTAAATAACTTTGTAATAACAGAGACTCCATCAGTCTAGTTCACCAAGATCTAGTACAGAGTCTGATATGTGATCAACACTCAATAAATAATTATATGAGCAAATAACCTATGATAATTATATAAAAAGCTTTCTGTTAGGTATATCTTGAGCAGTTTGTACCTGGCACAACTCCAGGGGCCACTATTCATATCAAAGACCTTGTGAATGACTTTTTCTGTATTTGTGCAGTGTGCAACCAGTACAGTTTTACATCATGGTCTTGCCTCCCATCTGCTATGTACTGCACCCAAATTTTTCCTTGCTGAGTTAGTTAAAACACTGCATGTCCAATGAAAATTCCTTAGAAAACTGCTTATGACTTACAAATCTAACATTTGCATGGCCATTCACAAGGATTAAAGTCTTGGAATCTGGTACCACAGGAAATTGTTTGTCATTAGTGAAGGCATTCTGGTGGTGGTTAAGGAATATGCGTAAAGGAAATTAGGACAGTCAAGTGAACTAACGTTCTTATTCTTTACCTGCTTTATCCAGTTCAGAAACAGCAAACCTCTTCATCTCCAATCATATATATCCACATACATACCTATGTGTGTATATGGGTGTGTGTATAAAGGGAGGGAGGGAGAGTAGAAGGGTTTTCAACATCCTAGAATACTTGAACAAAATAGAAACCCAGGATGATGGTAGAGAAGATACAGTTTTAATACTTATGTACTTTTTATGCTATGATGTTGTCAAAGTTAACTACAAACTTAATGTCAGTTTCTCTGGTTGGGCCCAGCCACGGGAGGGGTGTCCATCACACTGGCCCAAGTAGATCAACCATTGATATTAAAGCCATTATTGCTAAGGAATGACCTCGGTGTTATCTACTGACAGTGTATGCTCAGAAAGTTACTCACTTGTCATCTGGTAAGTGCAGCATGTTGGAACATAATTTTGCCAGGTACTTTCAGCTTTTCATATTGTATTCTCAGGGTTACTTTCCTGTATTCTGAAATTATTGTATCTGTAAAAAGTCTTCTTTTCCCTTAATGATTGTTGATCCACCTACATTAATTATTTGGTATGTATAATAGTTGACTCATCTGTCCACAAAGGATTGTCTATATTATATTCTAGTTTGGCTTAAGGCCCTTGAATAATTCTAGTAACTTCAAGACTTTGTTTCCCTGTTAACTGCATTCAGATTTCACTAACTCCTGAGTTCATTTTCCTACTGAAGGATTTGAATTGTACTTTCAGCATTTAAAATTGAAAACTGAATCATAGCTATTTTGACCACAGTTACTAGTTAAGTTGCACACAAATATCTGTTTCCGAGCTAGCTTTAAAATCCTTCTTCTCATGACTACCACACCAATGTTCATTCTCTTATACTGTCCTGCCTCTTTGTACCCAACAGCCATCTTGCAGGTATGTGCTTTCATGTTTGAAGGTTCATACCTGATGCTGCAAATTTCTCTCAGAGCCAATAAATTTGCTTATCTGGGACAGGGCTGGAACATCTGTGTTTTTAACAAGGCAATTAGATGCACGCCAACACTGGAAACCCACACCTTAATTTATACTTCTCCCAATGTGCCTATTTTTCTTTTACTTGTGTCCTAGTCTTATACACTCTTACAAATATGTCCCTGGAGAACAGAGGCTACATTCTATATATCTTTCCCCTTCAGCTGGGGCCCAGGGCAGTGTCTTGCCCAGAGCATGCATCCAAGTTAACATTTGTTTTGCTGAATATACTCTTGGGAGATATATAAACAAATCAAGTCATATTTGCACTGAATTTCAGGGAAAATTCTAATTAATTAACAAAGCAAACTTATTTGCATCTCTGGATATTTTTATGAATTTGAACATCCCTGTAAAGATAGGGAAATGTACCAATTTGATCTTAGAGTAAGTTCTAGAGGAGCACCATTCAATAGAAATGTCTAAAATAACGAGAGTATACTAGTTGGTGTCGTTCAATATAGTAGCCACATGTAGCTATTGAGCAATTGAAATGTGGCTTGTATGACTGAGGCACTGAATTTTTAATTTCATGTAATTTAATTCATTTTTAACTTACACAGCCTCATGTGTCTAGCAGCTTCCTTCTTAGACAGAGCCCTCTAAAGGAGAAGTAGACAGCCTTTGGTACCTAATAAGCTATGCATTTTTATTCTTCTCTTGTTTTTTCTTCCTCTACGTAGTATCTAGCTTTTCTTATTTGTTTTCTGTCAACCTAAACTGGAAAATTTTCATTATTTTTTCTTCCTTTCATTGGGCTCTCCTTGGCTTTCTGTTTTAGCTGTTGTTTTACTATATTTAAAAACTTAACTTTCCTTCCTGTTGTATCATAGGTCTTTCCCATTGGTCCCATTGGTGTCCCTCATGGATAAAATAGACCGTGATCCAGGATACAAAACTTCCTGACTTCTTAAACTCAATAGGAATTTAGGAATATACAACTTCCTTTGGTGAAAGAATCAGCAAATACCCACTGAAGGTTCTGGGTGATTTCTATATGGATCCTCACTGTCCTTGTTCAACCAGAGGCTTTGATCTCAGGTCCCGTATGGATCGGCAATCCATTTCAAGTGTCACTTCCTCTCCTTTTGGCCAAACCTGGGGCTTAACACCTCTGCTAATTCAGCTCTTCCACAAAGTAAATTGTCATGCCAAGATAGGTACAGAGATCAGCCCATCTGATTAAAAATCCAGCCATGCAGTTTAAAATGTCAGACTGTTAAAATGTAGAACTAAATGAAGCAAGTAATCCAGTGATTTCCTAGCCAGGCGTACCAGATGCACACACCTGGAGACTGTTTGTAGATGTTGACAGTAGTGCTCAGTTGTAATCCTTTCCATCTGGGTCCTTTAGTAATGGACTGTGTTGGACAGTCTTTAGTTTGGATGGTTAACTTGAATGACATCAAGGAGAAGGAAAACATACAGGTCTCAACTTTCAGGGATGTTTAATAGACACACCACCTCCTCCCAAATATGACTTAAGCTCTTTGCAGGGAGGGGCATTTCAAATATGAGGGCAGTGGTCTTCAAACTTAAGTGTGCCCCAGAGGGATTATTAAATACAGATGTTGGGCCTCTCTCTCAGAGTTTTTGAGTTGGGAGGCTGAGATAGGATGGGATACCATGCTGATAATTTGCATTTCTAACAAGTTCCTAAGTGATACTACTGGTCCAGGACCATGCTTTGAGAAACACATTCTCAAGGGACATATACTACATAGTCACCATAAATCCTAAATTTTCAGGATACTTCTAATATTAGAAATATTGTCATTTTATTCTTTTCAGTAAAGCTGATGTTTTTAAATGTGTGGCTTAATCTGTGTAGATTTGTCAGACATTTTATATGAATATTCATACAAATTAATTCATTAAACAATAAGTTCCAACTGTGTGCCAAATACTACACATACTTCCAAGGGTATAGACATGAGCCAGTCTCTTATAGAGACTGTGGTAGTGAATGTGAGCAGGGAACACACCACAAAGTGAACAAGTAAATATGGTAATGATGTGGTGCTAAGAGGGATGGAGCACAGGGAGTTAAGTCAGTACCTAATGAACATGAGATGGAAAGTTGGGTACTTGGGAAGTCTTCCTGGAGGAGGTGACATTTAAGTTGAGATCTAGTGAATAGTAAGTAGATGAGTACAGAAGAGGAGAGCAAAGGTGGGAGAGGGAAGAGAAAACAACAGCATGGAGGACTGGGGAGGAAACTCATCTTGGATGCTCTGCAGGAAGTGAAGGGATCTCTGTATGGCCTTGGTGCAGAATTTGAGGAAGAGAGTGTTATGTGACTAGGAGGGCTCACACTGGGCCTTATGAGGAGGGGTAAGGAGTTTGGATTCATTCTATTAGACTCAAGCCAAGTTTTCTGTCTGCCATATCCCTCACCATTTTTTAATTTTGGAAAATATGATCCCTCAGGAGGAAAAAAGATACATGTAGGTCAAATAAGGACAACCAATGCTACAATCAAAATGCAATTTTAGTTTTTATCTCCCACATTCCTGATAGAACTTTAATGAGAGGGTTGAATATCTTCTACCCCAAGATGAATTCTTTTTGTTCATTCTTAGGTAATAAATACTTCTTATGGTTATAGACAGTTGAAATAGTCTCAGTTCACAAATCATTGTCTAGTCCAAGCTACAGAGAAATATAGTAAACTTGATTTAAGGGGAACACTTTATCCCTTTCCCAGGCTTGACTACTTCAGTGAAGAAAGGGGCATGAACTTGGATTTCTCCTCCTCAATCTCCCAGCATGTTAGCCAGGCCACTCAAGGGTCTGGATACAAGGAAAAGTGGGAAAAGGAAGGGGAAAGGAATGGAATTGATCCCTTCTGAGCTGGCTTCAGTTTCTTCATGCCTGGCAGATGTTTAAACCTGGCCCTTTGTCATGTGGGCCATTTTGCAGTGCTCTTTGGAGGATCTCTGTTTGAACCTTCTAACCTTGATCCCCTTGAGGTAGGCATATAGTTCTTTCTTCTGCTTGATCACTTGGGTCAGCTCCTCCTACCACCCAGATCCTTATGTTGTCTTTCACTATGTGCCCTTAGCCTAACTGGTCTTCCTGTAGGTAGAATGGACATTCTGTGCTTCTGCCATCATTCCACATCTCATCTCAGTCTTAGCATCTCTTTCCTGGATGCTTGGGGCTTTCCTTCCAAAGCAGAAGGAGCCCCTTTAGGCCTTGAACAGTCACTGCCCTGAAGTAGGGAGAATATTAATGCCAAAGTAGTAACCCTCAAAAGAGAGTCATTGGATAAATGAATTCACTTCTGTTTAATTTGATGGGACAGTTCTGAGACCTGTTTTACTAGTTCCCAGATGGTCCTGATTGGGCTTGAGCCCCAATTGCCCACACTATTTACCAACACAATAACTCACTCTTTTGTAGCTTTTAGTCTCTTCCCTGTTTCACTTTCCTCATTCTTTCACTTCTGATTATAGGTATCACCTTCCAAATCTTCTCCATTCCAGTCACTGTCTCAGGCTCCGTTCTCAGGAAAACATCAAAGTAAGATACCCTGGCAATCTAGGTTATCTTTCACTTCTTGTTGCTGGGGTCCTTCTACTCTATAGGAAATCCAGTTAGACAGGAACTGAAAGCACACCTCACTTAACTGTCTCTTCTTGTTGCCCATATCTTGGCCAAAGGAACCACTAAGGCATCACTTGACTGGTAAAACCCTGGAAGCGTGGACCATCCCAATTAGCCAACCTCACTCTGTTTTCACAGTCCAACTTTAGTCTTCATATCAGACAGTTGTTTCACCCTAGTCCTTGTAATAAGGCCAGGAGTCTTACTCCATGCATGCATTTACCTGGAGAGGCTTGAGACTGGTGCAACACCTGGCATGTCTTAAGATGAAGTACAAGTGTACTTAAAAATAATTATGCTCCAATTTCCACTCCTACCAAGCTTCCCACCTTTGTATGGTTCTCAGAAAGTCAGACCACGTGGAAAATCCATGGCACTTAATTTGAGGTCACCCAATGAAGAAGCCACTGGGCCATCCAGCTGTCCTACAGGAAACCCACCAGTTGCCAAGACCCATCACTGCTTCCCTTGTCACACATAGAGCTTTCAATCTGGTTTGTAGTGCTTCATTCTACAAAAGGATGGTATCCCTGGATCATAAGCTGTTGAAGACTAGCTTCCAACTTACACACACACACACACACACACACATACATATACACAAACACACATGGAAATAAATTATGTAAAAAGCAAGAAAAAAATTAAAACTATAATTGTTAACCTCAGATGAATGAAAATATTGAGTTAATTAAACCTGAACTATATACTATAAAAGAAAAAGAATCAAAATCATCTAATATGCTTAGAAATTTAAAAAAATATAAGATAGCTCCCTCACTCTGCACACTTGGCTCCTGAGGTTTTCGATAGAATAGTTGGAAGAAATTTTCAAATCATTCTTACCAGGAGTAGAAAAAAAAGTCCGAAGAGATGGATATGATATGAGAAAATATACAAAGTTAGGAGATTAATCTAGGAAGTCAAATATCTCACTGATCAATATGGCAGAAATTTGAGGACAGAAAGCAACTGTGTAGAAGTTCCTAAGAAATGTATCAGTCAGAGAACACTATAATGGAAAACCTTCAAACATCAGTGGCTTTATAAATTACTTTTCTTGCTCACAGAACACTTACCACCAAGATGCTTCTCTCCTTATGATAACTAAAGGACCCATAATCCTTCTCCCTTTTGGCTCTGCCTTCCCAGCAACTTGATATTTGCTGCATTCATCTGGCAAATGAAAGAAAAGAGAGTAACCTCCCTACTTCCTCACTGCCTTAGCCCAGAGTAACACATGTCACTTCTCTTATTGTTGGTGATAACTTATCATCTGGCCTACCTAGGTTCAATGGATGAGTGAATAGAGGGCAGACTCTGGAAGGAGAAAAACTAAATTCCAAGAAGAGATTAGTTATCTCTGCTACACAGTTCAAGAAAGATTTCCATAACTCAGGTACATGAATCTCCAGATTGAAAAGACCCCCTGAAAGTATAATTCAAAGAACTAAAAGACTCACATCATGGCACATGATTATGAAATTTCAGAACATAAATGATTAGGGAAAGATCCTAAAATAATTTGGGAAGAAAAATCAGGTTGCATATGAAAGATCATGAATAAAATGTTTTGGATTTAGAAACTTTGTTAGCTAGGAGCAATGATTTCCAAAAATTCTTGGGAAAAATAATTTCCAACCTAGAATGCTGTATCAGCCAACCTATTCATTCAGAGTAAAACAAATATTTTTTTAAGGTATCTCACATATATCATTTCATAGAAATTCCCTGGGGTATGAGCCATACCACAGTAAGCCAAATGAGGTCCTGAAACAGGAGATCTAATATAGCAAAGAGGAAAAGGAAATACCCAGGTTGATAGCAAAGAGAAGTTTCAGGAAGACAGCTGTCAGAAGTCCAGGAAAGTAATTGACCTTAATGGACATAAAAATGGAGAGTACTAGGGAGGAAGTCAGAAAGCAGAAAAAAGATAACTGATATATGAATTGAGAGATTTGACTACATGGAAATATGTATTACCATAATACCATAGGATATGGGAAGAATTAGTCATATCTAAAAAAAGAAAAAAGGCTTGGCACCTATAGCACAGTGGTTATGGCACCAGCCACATACACCAAGGGTGGCGGGTTTGAACGTGGCCCAGGCTGGCTAAACAACAGTGACAACTGTAACAAAAAATAGCTGGGCATTGTGACAGGTTCCTATAGTCCCAGCTACTTGGGAGGCTGAGGCAAGAGAATCACTTAAGCCAAGAGTTTGAGGTTGCTGTGAGCTGTGACGCTATGGCACTCTACTAAGGACAATGTAGTGAGGCTCTGTCTCAAAAAAAAAAAAATCAAATAAAAAATGAAAAAAGAAAACAAAACTAAGCAAAGAAAAATGAGACAATTATCAGCACAAGAGGGAGAAAAGGGTTACAAGAAAATTAGCTTAGTCATAGTACACATTTGGCTTATATTTACTCAATAATACTTAACACAAAGTTATGACCTACTCATATTTGGATGATGGATGGGTTGAGGTGAAGGGGGATATAAGAAAACTATATAATTATATATCAAAATGGGTAATAAATGGATGATGTCACCTAAAGTACTGTTTGTATTATGAAATTAACTTAATCTGAGCTAATTTGGGGTTTTGCAACTTATTATCTTATATAAACCGCAAGTGTTTCCAAATATGTTTAATAAAAGTTTAGATTTCCCATTAAGACTGCCCAGTAAATTCATGCTTTGGTACACAGTTTCTGCTCTCAACACACAGATAAAATATATATATATACAAAAAAAGATGAGACCAAATATTGCTGTAGTCCAGAAAAATAACAGAAGGCAAAATCATAAGCAGAGGTTAAGCCAGCAACTTCTTAGAATCTAGGTTTGGTAGCAAATGATTGCTTTTACAAAGTAGACTAATGTAGCCTCTGATTCTCCTTGTCCACTTGAGATGCACTGGGCCAGGCTTACTGCTTAAAGTTAGAGCCTTTTTCTCCACTAACGAAAACAGCCTGAAAAATCCTGCTGCTACTCACTGCCTGGGGTCAGAGCTCACTGTTATCTGTGGGCCAAGACAGTGGGAGAACATAGACATAGTTGGTCCACTAGGAAGTTAGCCAAATCACCAACTGGCTTGGGGCCCAGATCTGCAATACCTCTAGCTCACTAAAAAAGGCAAGGACAATGAATTAGATTTTAAATCTGGTTCTAGAGTTGAAGTCTAGTGTCCAAAGAAAGAAATAATGAAATTATTAGAAAAAGACGGGGTCTTTAGAGAGAGAGAGAAAAAAAACAAAATCTCACTCTCAAAATGAGCCTGCAAACCAAAATGCAAAAACAGTGACATAATCTAATGCAAGGAACATTGCCAAAAATATTGATAATTAAATCATTACATAAGTTCTTTTCATTTAAAATTAATTTATAGGGAAGTACGACAAAGGCTTTAAAATACATAGGCTTTACTTCTAGGAAAATAGAGTAAACATGCTTTCTCCTATTTCTCCAGCTAGGTACAACTAAACACCCTGGACGTTGCACATAAAACAAATAAAACAAACCCGTGAAAGGTGGAAAAAAGTAGGCAGACCGGCTAGGGACTTTGGGACTTGAGGTTTTCTTTTTGCATCATATATTGCAGACTGGATACCTGGAAATGCCAATAGATACAGACAAAAACATGCCTGAGAAAAGCCAGATCGTTCTAACTAAAGACCAGGAAAAGGATAACTGGCGATATAAAGCACTTTTAGATACTAACCACTCTATTCCAGGCAAACACCACACACACACACACACACACACAAAAAAAAAAAAAAAAACCCACACATTGCAGCTGCACCTCCACCCCTGCCAGCAAAGGCAGAGTGCAGATTCTAGATGTCCACCCTGACCAGGCTGTGATGAGCTGCCCCAAACCTGACTCTGTTGGAGTGGTATCAACAAAGTGGGGACCTGAGAATGAGGACATGACTGTTATAATAGCTGAGACATATCTAAATTGGAGAAAGACATGACTCTTCCATTTAAAAGAGTGCCCCATGTACCAAAGAGGATAAATGAAAATAAATCCACACCTGGACACATCTTAATGAAACTATAGAGCTTGTAGGGGGACATACACAAAATCCTAAGAGCTGCCAGGGAGTAAAGACAGAGAACAAACTCTCAGTGGTTAGATTTCCAGCACATTTCTCCATAATTGGAAATAGATGCCAATATATAACAAAATAATAGCCTCAAAGTGTTGAGGGTAAATGCCAACCCAGGATTGTTTCCTGAGTTAACATCATTCTAAGGCAGAAGCACAGTAAAGACATTTTCAATTACACAAAGCCTGGGACCTTCACTAACGTAACAAGAAGTAAGGGGCATCTGAATGAAGAAATGCAAACTCAGAAGAAAATGTGGGGTACAATGAACAATGCAGAGCCTAAAATTAATAAAATATGTAAGTAATCATAATTAACTCTGGCAAGGAGTAAGGTTTTTGGTTTTTGTTTGTTTCTTTTTAGAGATGAGTGAAATTATAAATACTAATAACGGGAGAGTGGGTGGAAGTTTCTATGGCCAACTGAAGTTCTTTCCACATGCTGGTGGAGGGTGGGACTACCAGATAACCTTTCAGTTGTTAGAAAAATTTAAACTTGCTATGTGTGCCAACACGTAATGCAATATTACTAAAGTCAAACCTTGACTTATTAAAAGCAAAATGAACTTATTAATCCCACATAATTTAGAAAAGAAAAACAAAAATAGCAGCAAAAAAGGATAATAAAGAGAAAGAAAAAGGGTAGCATTAATAACTTTATCTTGTTAGTAAAAATACGTGCAAAAAGATTAGCACACTTATTAAACACAGAGATTATCAGATTGGATAAAATTTAAATGTACCCATATTCTTCCCACAAGAGAGGCACATAAACATGAAACAAATGACACAAACTATTTGAAAATAAGGGATTAAAAATATATATGTGTCCAGGGAAAAACCAATTACCAAAACAAAACAGGCATTTTAATATACTATAAAATTAGGTAGAATTTAAGAAAAATATATCAAAAAGGAAAAAGATACTATCATAAAATAAGGATTGAGCAAGGAAAAATTAATGATCTTATAAGGCTATGAAAGGATTTTGGTATTGGTAAAATGTGATTGACTAGGAACTGATTATATCAAGGATCTCTACGATTTCTGCATATTTCAAGTATTTGAATACATTGAAAAAATTTTTTAAAGGATGATTGATATCTAAACTAAAAAGCAGAATATATTTTTAAAGAGTGCAGTGAATAATTTGCAAAGAAGCAAGAGCATTTTTTTTTTGTCTCTTTTACAATTTCCTGATGTCAGAAAGGAAGGTCATTAGGCATGATAGTAATGATGCAGTCAGATTTATTAAGCTGAATTAATAAATTCTCAGTTTTTAGTTATAGAATAATCTAGACAGAAAAGAAAATTCAATTTTTAAAAGCTCAAAAAATTAAAATGTGTGAATATTAGAATGTGAGAAGACATTTAAAAGGCTACTCATTAAGCAATTGATAAGAAAATAAATATTTATCTTATACAAATACTATAGATATAATTGGTTTGATCTGGGAGCTGGATATATCAGTCACAATTCCAAGCACAAATTATAAAGATGTGGCAGCCAATTGACTCCATAGGTATGAATGATTATATTAGTAATACTTTTTTAAGAAAGAGCATGATGATATTCTAGGCATACCTATGATCATTTTCCCAGTCTACAATTATGAGTGTGTTTTGAAAGTAACCGTGGAAAGTTGCTCTTGTTGAGTTATTCATCACAGTTTTTATAATGTCATTTTTATAACCAAAGGCTCAGATATTGTTAGCCCTTACATGTTAATTTTGTGCAGGTTTGATTGCTTTACAAAGCTCCTGTCAGTGTTAGCACAGCCTTAAAAGCAGATATTATCAATCTAAATGTCCCATTGATAGCTGGTTGGGTAAGTAAATTGAGGCAATGTCACTCAGTGGAATGAATACCCAACCTAATAATTACAAAGCAGAATTAGTGAACATGGAACCATATTGATAGGATAACGTGGGGTGAAAGATATTTGGAGCAGAATTCCACACACACTCTGAGTGTCACTATGGAAAATGCAAGACATAGTACAAGAGAAGAAATCAAGAGCTATTGCAATTGGGCAGTAAGATTATCGATTATTGTTTCTTTTCCAAAAGTCTTCATAAATTATTTTATAATTAAATTTCTTAATAAATCCAATATAACTGCAGTTTAAAATAATAAAAGTGGAAAAAGAAAGAAACTTTAAGAAGCCAAAGAATATATCAAAGAAAGGAGAATGAACAGAGCATTAAAAGGGATGTTCACAATGGCACGTTTGATGGTAAAAGGGGTTGGGGGATTTAAGCCAAGGAACAAATCAAATGCCAATGCCCAGAAGAAAAGAAACTCTTGAGGTTTAAGCACTTCAGATTTTTTATTAGCTCTTAGCAAATAAAGTAAGATTAAAGGGAAGCATCAGAGACAGCCAAGAAATCTTCACTCCTCACCCTCCTCTTAGTCTTGGCGGTAAGCACGAAAAAACTAAATAAAGACCATATGTTCTATTACTTTACCTGGCCAGCAGGCTGCATGGTTTTGAGGGAAAATGAAATAAGGACAACTTTCCAGGGTATTAAGGTGCACAGCTCGGTTTGGGGAGCTAAACTTTGCTTTCACTGGAAGTGGCCACTTAATGCAACCAAAAGTAGTCAGTGCTGGAACACAATCATGCACAGCTTGATTTCTCACGGGGCTTAAGAATTCTCCCCATGACTGCCTGCAGCACTGGCTTGGCCTTTTTCCCTCTTCAAAGCATGCTATGCATACCCATCATTTACTTAACCAAATCGCCATTCTGCCTCAGAACTTTATTTCATATGTGGAGGAGACTGAGACAGACCAGCAGGCATGTTTCCTATATTTGAAATGGGAGTGAAATCAGAAGAGGATTTTTCTAAGTCACATATATGACTAAAGGTTGGGTCTAGTAAGTTGTCCTTCAAAAGTTCTCCTCCAGTTTTGGGATTTAAAAAAAAGAAACTAGGTGAAATATATGTGAAATATAAGTACCCAGTCAAGAATGCTGTATAGAACCTACTAACTTTCTATGTGTCACCCCCTCTCCTCAGCCCCAGAGTAGGTAGGGAGGGTCATCCCAGCAATAGAGGCACTGACTCCTACCCTGTAGCCTGCACACAGCACCAGGAGATAGGGTATTCATATGTTTCCATTCCTGGGTCTAAGCTTCCTTGACTTTTCCTTTCCAACAGGGATCCAAGAGCTGACCATGCCACTCAACTTGAATGCATAACCACATCAATTTTATTACTTAACATAGACTCTACCCAGAGTCCAGAGGAAAAGCAACACATCAGCATTACCAAGTTAAAAGTAGCTTTTAATATTCCTTTCCTTAATGCCATGGAAATCAACCTCCCACGACTTCGTTAAGATGAAGTCAACCAGATGATGTTCTCTGCTCCCTATTACTGTTCTCATTAGCATGTGAGTTTAAAGTTAAGGTCTTAGTTCTCAGGAACTAGGAGTATATCATGTACAGAGCAGCTGTGGCATCAACCTTTACAATATCTAGTCAGTTCCCCATGAGTCTCTTGATTTCTCTAATTTTTACCACACCACAGCTTTGCCTATTTTCTCTCTCTGCATCATCTTTCTTCTGCCCAAAGATTTGGTTGATCTACCTAGTATCTTTTGAATATATTAATTTAATTCCTGTAGCTAATTTTGAGACTTTCCCTTCATCCTGAACAGTAGCAGCCCCCTTGATGGACCATTTTCACTCAATAATTTTTTAATAAATATTGCCATTATTTATTTAAAACTGGGTTAAGGTTTGCAATTATAGGGACACTTATATGTATTCTTTGCTCCTGGTTCATTACCACAGATTTGGGAGTAGTGTTAGTAAGAATTTTCTCTAAAACTGCCAACTTTCTTGGTTTCAATAAGAAACTTTCCTAGTTTCAATGGATAATTACAGATTTCAATAAGCAAAATAGCTTTGATATAAAGTGGGGCTGATGTTTGTGGTGAATTGTTCACCTTCTCTTTTTCCTCAGGGATTTCCTTGGAATAGTTGGTACTCATCAAAGAAAAGTAGTGAAATTACTTTTGGCAATTCTGATCATATCCAAGAAAATCCAAAGCAAAAGTGCCAACCAAATTAGCTTCTCAGATAGTTTAGCATTTCAAAGGTCTTTGCTAAAGAAAGAAGCTAGAGCCAAGGAAAACTCAACACTATTATACCATAAATTCATCATTGCTAAGCTTTTTCACTGGGAATCATGGACTCTATGGTCTGTGGAAATATTTTTTATAGTCAGCAAGTTCTTCCATGAAATTTTTAAATTTATATGTTTTTACTTCAATGATATTCTAAAAATAATGGGAACTTATTCTGCATTACAAGGATGATAATATACTAGGACTTTCTTATCCCAGATCTCTGCAACCAGATGTATTTTAAAATTCACAGGTTTTTAAATTTTGAGAATATTACATCAGGCATATATTGTGTAACAAATACAGCCCACTTTAGAGGTTGGCATAGCCCCAAGAAATTGATCATATTAATATTTCGGTAATAAAACATGGATATTCATTAAGTGTGATGAACATAAAATATAAATAGACCATATTTTGGGTCATAAAATAAGCCTAAACAAACTTGAAAGAATTAAAAATGTGCACCGAATACTAGCAAATCAGATTCAACAGCAAATTAAGAAGCTAATATACCAAGATCAAGTAGGATGTGTGTCTAGGATGCAAGGAGGATTCAACATAAGCAAATTAATAAATGTGATAAGCCACATCAACAGAATGAAGGATAAAAATCATATGAGCAACTCAGTAGATGCATAAAAAGCATTTGATGAAATTCAACATTCTTTCATAATAAAAGCTGTCAACAAATTGGTTATAGGATTCATGTACCTCCACACAATAAAGCCCATATATGACAAGTCTACACCTAACATTATACTCAATGGTGGGAAGCTAAAAACTTTTTCTCTAAGGTCAGGAAAAAGGCAAAAGTGCCCATTTTCGCCACTTTCATTCAACATAGTACTAGAAGTCCTAAAGAGAGCAATTATGCAAGAAAAAAAGGCATCCAAATCAGAAAGGAAGAAGTAAAATTCTCTGTTTGCAGATTACACAATCTTATATATAGAAAACTCTACTCCACCAAAAAAATTATTCAAACTAATAAATGAATTCAATAAAATTGCAGGATATAAAATCAATTTTCAAAAATAAGTTGCATTTCTATATATTAACAATGAATTATCTGAAAAAGAAATAAAATGATTCCATTTATGGCAGCATCAAAAACAATAAAGTACTTAGGAATAAATTTAACCAAAGAGGTGAAGTATCTGTACATTGAAAACTATAAAATGCTGATGGAAGAAATTGGAGACGCTAAAAAAGGAACAGCACCCTGTGTTTATGGATCAGAAGAATCAATATTGTTAAAATGTTCATACTACCCAAAATGATCTGTAGATTCAATGCAATCCCTAACAAAACTCCTTCCAATGGCATTTTGTATAGAAACAGAAAAAAAACTTCCTGAAATTCCTGTGGAGCCACCAAAACCCAGAGCAGCCAAAATAATCTTAAGAAAAACAAAGCTAAAGGCATCACACTTCCTAATTCAAATTATATTACAGAGTGATCGCAACCAAAACAGTATGATACTGGCATAAAAATAGACACATAAACCACTGGAAAAGAATACTGAGCTCCCAAATAAACCCACACATATTTCTTCAACTAGTATTTGACAAGGGTGCCAATAATACACAAGGAAAGAATAATCTTCCTAATAAGTGGGGATGGCAAAACTGTATATCCACATACAAAAGAATGAAATTGGACCCCTATGTTTCACTATTCACAAAAATTATTTGCTTAAATGTAACAACTGAAACCATAAAACTCCTAGAAGACAAGGCAAAAGGCTCCTTGACATTGATCTTGGTAATTTTTTTGGTGGCGAGGGGGAGATATGGCAAAAAAAAAATCCAAGCAACAAAAGCAAAAATAAATAAGTGGGGCTACATCAAACTAAAAAGCTTCTATACAGAAGAAGACCCAATCAACAAAATAAAAAGGTAATTTAGAGAATGAGAGAAAATATTTGCAAAACATATATCAGATAAGAAGTTAACATCCAAAATATATAAGGAAAAACACTAAATGACTATTCTAATCCATTTGGCATTTGAAGATATGAATGAATGCTCCCAGAATTGTCAAATTAATGTCATCCTTTAAAATCTCTGATTTGTTATGGCAGCAAACCTCCATAAGCAAGACAATGCTAACAACTAGAAACAGTTTGTCAAAGTATCTCAAGAATGCAAGAAAAAGTATCCAGTGGACTCAGCCCTACTATGAAACTAATTTATAGCTTTCATAGGAAAGCTATAACCCAATTATAGCCCAAGAATATGGGGAAAGGGGAGAGGGAGAGGAAGAGACGGGGGAGGATGGGTGGAGGGAGGGTGATTGGTGGGATCATGCCTATGGTTCATCCTATAAGGGTACATGTGAATCTTTCTAAATGTAGAATATAAATGTCTTAACACAATAACTAAGAAAAAGACATGAAGGCCATGTTAACCAGTTGGATGAAAG
>CAUYQV010157753.1:0-10447 GCA_963574575.1 Galagoides demidoff | reverse complement strand
GCCAAAGCCAATTTTTAACAGTTCTTTGACTGGGTATTTGTTTAAATCACTTTTTCACCTTGCCTTTTTTCTCTTCAAAATGTTTCTTTTTTTTTTTTTTTTTTTTTTTTTTGAGACGGAGCCTCAAGCTATCCCCCTGGGTAGAGTGCCATGGCATCACAGCTCATAGCAACTTCCAACTCCTGGGCTCAAGCGAGTCTCCTGTCTCCACCTCCCAAGTAGCTGGGACCACAGGTGCCCACCACAACGCCCGGCTGTTTTTTTTTGGTTGCAGCCATTATTGTTGTTTGGCGGGCCCGGGCTGGGGATTCGAACCCACCACCTTAGGTGTACGTGGCTGGCACCTTAGCCGATTGAGCCACAGGCGCCGAGCCAGGATCATTTCTTTTAAGCCAGTGTTTCATGTTACAATCTGATTTACTCAGTCAGGCGCCAGTATAGTTTTAAGAGCATTCCAGGTGATTTCTAATGTGTAGGTAGGCATAATCTTAAGAAAAATAATCAGCGGGGGGGTGGTGGGACTGGCAATTGGGTCTCCTCTGGACTGGGGAGTGGCACATAGAAGGCAGTTTTGCAGAGCCATTTTTCTTTTTCTTTTCTTTTCTTTTTTTTTTTTTTTTGAGACAGATTCTCACTTTGTCATCCTTGGTAGAGTGCCGTGGTGTTATAGCTTACAGCAACATCAAACTCTTGGGCTCAAGCAATTCTCTTGCCTCAGCCTCCCGAGTAGCTGGGACTATAGGCACCTACCACAACATCCATCTATTTTTAGAGATGGGGTCTCACTCTTGCTCAGGCTGGTCTTAAACCTGTGAGCTCAGACAGTCCATCCATCTTGGCCTCCCAGAGTGCTAGGATTACAGGCGTGAGCCACCTCGCCCAGCCACAGAGCCATTTTGGACACTGCATTCATGACCTTACTTCCTCCTGCAGGGCTGTGTGATAGCCAAGCAGCTGGGCGCAGAAATCTACCTGGAAGGTTCAGCTTTTACCTCAGAAAAGAGTATCCACAGCATCTTTCGGACAGCATCCATGGTGTGTCTGAACAAGCCTAGCCCAATGCCCCCGAAGAGCCCTGTCCGAAGCCTCTCCAAACGACTGCTCCACCTCCCCAGTCGCTCTGAACTCATCTCTTCTACCTTCAAGAAGGAAAAGGCCAAAAGCTGTTCTATCATGTGAAGTGGGAATTGGAGGGGGGAGACAGCCCCCCCACTTCCTCCCTTGGGGTGCAGAGGCACGGGGAGAGGGAGGATGAGACAATTTAGGACACTGGACATGAGTTTTTCAGATGGCCACAGTGAGGGCTTGGAAGGAGACAGGAATGGGATGAGGAAGGAGCCAGGCCCAGTGTGAGGACCTGACACTGAAAGAACCATCATACCCCAAGCCAGGCACTAGGTTGTGGAGGGGGCGGCTGCCCCGGTGCCCCCTCCACTCCAGAAGAAGGAAAGGTGTGGGGGGACAGGGGGCATGCTGGCCTCTTGGGCTTGGGGGCCTACAGCAGCCTCACCTTCAGCATCATGCCTCTTCCACACAGTGTTTCCCTGCGGGCGGGGGATGGGAGGGGTCCCTGAGCTCCTCTCTTCCCCGCTAAGGATGCAGCAGAGGAATGGAGAATGGAGAAGCCAAGAGGCAGCTCTCTTGGGAGCTTAGCCCAGGTGCTTCGTAACTGAAATCAGAAAGGCAGGAGCTGGTCAGAGCCCATAAGAAGGAAAGCTCATCTTTGCATAGCCCATGCCTCATGGAGAGGTGACATCATACATTCACATGCTTCTCACCTAAGTCCCCAGGGTCCAAGGGAGAAGCCCCAGACCCCCTTCTCTTGTAGAGTGTGGGGGTGGTGGTGCTGCAGGGGCAGGGCTGGGTGGGGGTTACCAGACTTTTTCTGCCCTTAGGGCAGTACAGCTGGCATTTGTTTTATAGATTCTTGTCTTTGGAATGGGGGGAGGGGGGAGTGTTTCAATCTGTTATATGTTCTGTGTTTAAAGAAGAAAACCTATTTATTAATGAAAAATATAACACATATGAAGAAATTGATTCAATTTTTTTTGTTTCTTCCTCTGTTTGGTCATTGACAATGAGGGAAAAGCTGGCCCAGAGCTCTTTCTGTGGGTTGCAGAGAGGCTGCCTCCACAGTTCCCTAGCACCTCCAACAAGGAACTCCTCTTCCCCCAACTCCTTCCAAGTCCTGCTAAACCAAGGAAGAACTCCTTAGCCCTTTAGCAGGGTTTCTCAGTGTTGGACCTACCAACATTTTGGACTGGATAATGCTTTTTTTGTGTGTGTGGGGGGCTGTCCTATGCAATGTAGGATGTTTAACAGCTTCCTTGGCATCTGGCGGGTGCTGGATGACTAGCACCTCCAAATGTCACAAACAAAAAAATGTTTCCAGGTATTGTTAAATGATCCTGGGGGCAAAATCACTCCTGCTTGAGAGCCACTGCCCTCCAGAGTCTGATGAAGAAAGACAAGGTTGGGTGAAATCATCAGTAGTAAATCTAAGCTGCTGAGATCCCACCCCATGTAGGCGACAAATTAGCTGGGGACCCCACAGTGGACAGTCCAAACTGATGCTGAGGAGAGGCTCTTGGGGTTCTGGTTTCCTCTTAGTTCAAAGAGAGGTAACATCTGCCTTTATGACCTTCCAATCCCAGTGTCTGTTGATGGGGCCTTAACTTCCCTTCTCAGTGATTTACAGCTCTTGTTTTCCAAGTTTCATAGTGTAGTGCTGGAAGTAAAAAGTTACCATGTATTGAGTACTTAAGCTGAGGGCTTTACCTACATTTTCACATTTAACTTCATAAATGATAATAGCTAACATTTGTGAAATATTTACTATGGGCCAGGCACAGTGGCTAACATCTGTAATCCCAACATTTTGGGAAGTTGAGATAGGATGATTACCTGAAGCCATAGTTTGATACTAACCTAGGCAATAGAGTAAGACTTCTGCCTCTACAAAAAATAAGAAAAAATTAGGCTCGGCGCCTGTGGCTCAAGTGGCTAAGGCGCCAGCTACATACACCTAAGGTGGCGGGTTCAAATCCAGCCTGGACCCGCCAAACAACAATGACGGCTGCAACCAAAAAAATAGCCGGGTGTTGTGGCAGGCGCCTGTGGTCCCAGCTACTTGGGAGGTTGAGGCAGGAGACTCGCTTGAGCCCAGGAGTTAGAGGTTGCTGTGAGCTGTGAAGCCACGGCACTCTACCCAGGGGGATAGCTTGAGGCTCCATCTCAAAAAAAAAAAGAAAAAATTAGCAATAGGCTGGGGTTGTGGTGGGTGCCTGAAATTCTAGCTACTACTTGAGAGACTTGAGCCCAGGAATTTGAGGTTGCAGTAAGCTAACATGATGCCACTATACTTTAGCTGGGGCAAGAGAGCAAGACCTTTGTCTCGGCTTGGCACCTGTGCTCAGTGGTTAGGGTGCCGGCCACATATACTGAGGCTATCGGGTTCGAAACTGGCCCGAGCCTGCTAAACAACAATGACAACTGCAACAACAACAACAACAGAAATAGCCTGGAGTTGTGGTTGGCACCTATAGTCCCACCTACTTGGGAAGCTGAAGCAAGGGAATTGCTTCAGCCCAAGAGTTTGAGGTTACTGTGAGTTGCGACGCCATAGCACTCTACTGAGGGTGACAAAGTGAGACTCTGTCTCAAAAAAGAAAATAAAGAGACAAGGTCTAGCTTTGTCACTCAGGATAGAGTGCAGTGGCCCAAACACGGTTTGCTATAACCTCAAATTTCTGGACTCAAGCAATCCTTATGACTCAGCCTCTCAAGTAGTAGCTGGGACTATAGGCATGCATCACCATGCCCAGCTAATTTTTCCTATTTTTTGTAGAGATAGGAATTTCACTCTTGCTCAAGCTGTTCTCAAACTCCAAACATTAAATAATCCTCCTGCCTTGGCCTCCCTGAGTACTAGGATTACAGGTGTGAGCCACCATGCCTGGGACCTAGTCTCTTAAAAAATGTTTCTGGCTTGGTGCCCATAGCGCAGTGGTTATGGCGTCAGCCACATACACCGAGGCTGGTGGGTTTGAACCCAGCCTGGGCCAGCAAAACAACAATGACAACTGCAACAAAAAATAGCGGGGCATTGTGGCAGGTGCCTATAGTCACAGCTACTTGGGAGGCTGAGGCAAAAGAATCACTTAAGCCCAAGAGTTTGAGGTTGCTGTGAGCTGAGATGCCACAGCACTCTATCGAGGGCAACATAGTGAGACTCTGTCTCAAAAAAAAAATGTTTTCTGTGGATCAGGGGAACTTATGAGTCCTTTGTTTTTGAGACAGGGTCTCAAGTCTGTTGCCCGGGCTAGAATGCAGTGGTGTCATCATAGCTCACTGCAACCTCAAACTCCTGGGCTTAAGCAAACCAGGTCTCACCATTAACTAGAATCTCATGGCCCCCTTACTGCTAAGCTTGTTATACCTAAAGAGGAGTCTCCACCAATGGTCCTTACTAGAGCATATTTCCTCTGTCTCCATCTCCAAAAATGTTTGTGAGAGAACTAGTGGGGTAAGACAAATGAGTACTCTTTAAGCTCAATACAAGTATTGTATCATGAGGGAGGTTTACACAAGTACTAGAATTCTCCCAATATGAACATAGACAAGCTTTATTACCCTCTGGGTCTTAGTTTACTTATTTTTAAAGACAGTGAAAATGGTAGCCTGAAAATAGACTCTGAAGTTAAACAAATCTGTGAGTTGAATTTTGCTGACATTCATTTTTTTGAGGCAAGAGTCTCACTTTGTCACCTTTGGTGGTGTGCAGTGGCCTCATAGCTCACAGCAACCTCAAACTCTGGGGCTCAAGCAATCCTTTACCTCAGCCTCCCAAGTAGCTGGTACTACAGGTGCCCACCACAATGCCCTGCTATTTTTTAGAGATGGGGTCTTGATCTCACTCAGGCTGGTCTCGAACTACTGAGCTCAGGTGATCTACCTGTCTTGGCCTCCCGAAGTGCTAGGATTACAGGCATGAGTCATCTCATCTGGCTTTTTCCATTCTTTTTTTTTTTTTTTTTTGAGACAGAGTCTTACTCTATCACCCTGGGTAGGGTGCTGTGGTGTCACAGATCACAGAAACCTCAAACTCTTGGGCTTGAGCAACCTCTTGCCTCAGGCTCCACGTAGCTGGGACTACAGGGATGTGCCACCACACCCAGCTAGTTTTCTTTCTTTCTTTCTTTCTTTCTTTTTTTTTTTTTTTGAGACAGAGTCTCACTTTGATGCCCTCAGCAGAGTGCTGTAACATCACAGCTCACAGCAACCTCAAACTCCTGGGCTCAAGCAATTCTCTTGCCTCAGGACAGCCCCTGGCACAATGTCTGGCTATTTTTAGAGGGGGGAGGGTGTCTCGCTCTTGCTCAGGGTGGTCTCGAACTCGTGAGCTCAAGCAATCCACCTGCATCAGCCTGCCAGAGTGGTGGGATTACAGGCATGAGCCACCGCACCTGGACTTAGCACCTTTGTTTTAACTACGTGGCCTTTAAAGGCCTAATATTTCTGGGTCACAATATCCTAATCAGCAAAGTGGAGATAATACCCATCTCATCCTCTTATGAGAACTAAGTAAAATAACGTAGGTTAAGTGACCAGCCCAGAGTTGTGCGCTTAGATTCTCAATGAGCATTATAAACTGCAGCTCAAAGATTCTGTCGTATCATCATCATTGGTCTGATTGTTAGTTGGGATTCCAGTCTGTGCGTGGAGAGCCCTCTAGTGTTTACTTGGTGAATTACTCCTAATAGATTTCAGACTTCTTTCCCTTCAGTTCCCTCAGGGTCCTGCCGACATGAGGTGAGAGGCTGCAGAATTCTAAAAGCAGGAGTGTTTGTCTCTTAGGGTTACTTTGGGCCATTGTGCATGATGCTCAGGATTTAAGATTATTTAGGACTATCCCGAGGCTCTCCTTGAGAACAGAAGGTATATTCAGAGAGAGAAGCCAGACCTACAGCCGGGTAGGATTGAGACAACAAAGCAGATGATGGGAAAATGGGAAGGAAAGCACTAGAAACTTTTGGTTTTCTAAACCATTCTTGCGGTTGCAATATTTTGTTTATTTTTAGGGCAATAATTATGTACCCATAAAACCAAAGAGAAATAAAGTGAACATACGATTAAACTCAGTGGATGAAGCGGGTGGGGGTGAGGTATCCAGGAAGAAGAAAGAAGCAAAAAATATCAAAAATAGCCCAACAACTGGCCAGATTCCAATGGGCAAGAAATTGAGAAAGCCAGGGTCCCATCTGGAATGTTGAGAAAACAGGTGTCAGAGTCTAGGAGATACTATCCTTCCGGAGGACTCTGGTATCCATTGTGTGGGCTTATTTTGAATTATTACAATAACTGGCGGTTGTTATGGCATTCACCTCTCTGTGGGGCCAAGGTTGCTAAAATGTCCTCCTAAGCCTGGGATAGTTCTGCGCAATGGAGAATTGTATCACCGTCATTGTTAAATACTAGGCTCCTTTTGTAACCTAATCTTTACTTTGTCCAGCTGTAAAATGGGGCCAATAATCTATCTCAAAGTATTTTTTTAAAAACTCTATTCCACGAACGGTGTTTCTTGCCTTACTGCTACGTGCTATAGATATCTAAAGAAGCTCTTAAATTTCTCCGCTTTTAGCCACGGACCACGACAGTCATTAACTGCAATGTCTAGAGAGATCAACAGATTCCAGAAAGACTATGCGGCTGGAGAACCTCGACGGAAAACTCCCCTTCCCGCAGACGCAAATTTTGGTGAACCACATTGCCCAGCAGACTACGCGGCGTGAGGATCGGCGCACGCGCCGTGTATTCTGGGATTGGTAGTTCCCAGGCCTCACTGGTGGCCTGTGCTGCTGGCATCGGGAACTCGCCTTCCCAGCTTGCAGCGCGGCCAGGGGTGCAGCTCCGCGATCAGGAAACGGGAAAGATGGCGACTGCTCCGCGACGTTGAGGCCGCGTTGGGCGGTTCAGACTCAGGGTGGTGAGTCCCAGGCGGTGGTGGTGGTTGCCACGAGCTTGCAGAGAGGGCGAGAGCCGGGGCTTGGCGGTCGCCCTTGCCTCCGGGATGAGGCTGGAAAGAACGTCTCAGGAAGGGGCATGAACCCGGGAAGCTCTTACGGGCAAGAACGAAGGGGCGCGGGCCCCAGGGGCAGTGTTGGGGGCACGGGCAACATCTCGGGATGGTATTAACTGTCCCAGGCTTCTACCCACTAGCACAGTGCCTGTGATACCCCTAGTCTGACCTTATTCTTCCGTGCTTCAAGTGGCCTTTGCTCTAGCCAAATTGGAACTCTTGCTTTTCTCCTAGAACCCGTCTTTGCTTTCCCGCCTCTGCACCTCCTGTATTCTCTGTTTTGCTGGCCTGCCTTCTTTTCCGCGCGTCCTCATTGCATATCTTCAAATTTTACCTATACTTAAAGTTTCAGGAGCCACTTCCTCTACGGAGCCTTTCGCATCACCTTTTACAAATGAAAGGAAACTCCTTGAAACTCCCATACTTCATCTGAGCCTTGGTACATGTCTTGATGTATGTCTTATAACCCCTATTGTTCCAAAAACTTCCATTTGTAGCTGACAGCGCCTTGCATGTAGCAGATGCTTGATAAATACTTTATTGATAAAAAAAAAAATCTATCCTTATCCTACAAGAACTAAGAATTAAAAGATCTGGAGGTTTGAGAGAAAGGCTGCTGGTCAAAGTCAGCCTGGTTTTTGGCCCGTCTGATATAAGTATAACCTGTAATAAAAGTTACCTGTATTTACCCTCTTGTTATTCTCACTTCTCATTCTCTTCCAGACCCACTCCACTCAGGCTTTTACTTCTTCCATGCCCCTGAAACAGCTTTTGTCAAGGTCACCCAAATCTCCATTTTTCCAAATGTAATGCTCACTTCTCTATTCCCTAGTTTTTCTGCACTTGAATGGTACTTAACACAGTTGATCACTCCTTTCTTGAAACACATTTTTGGCTTCTGTGTTGCCTTACTTTACTTTTCTTTCTTTTTTCACACCAGCTCCTACTGCTTTCCAGGCTTTTTGTCTGGAGCATTCTATGCTAATGCCTGTTAAAATGTTCCAGAACTCAAGTCCTCTTCTATTTTTTTCCCTTATACTAGGTACTTAGGTAATATCATTTAGTGCCTCATGGCTTCAAAGGCCTTCTATATATTAGTGACTTAAATTTTTGTCTCCAGATCTTCTCTCTTAAGTTCCATATTTGCATTTTTATCTGCCTTGCTGGAGTTTCCACTTTGTTGTCTTACTGACATCTCACACTCAACCCGACCAAAACTAAACTTTTGATTTCCTTCTCAGTCTGTTCTCTTTCCCAAAGGAGTCATATATGCAAAGTGACCCCAAATGCAGAAGGAACTGAGAAACCAAAAAATGAGGGAGACAAATTCAGTTTGTTAGTATAGGGTGTTTTATTGGGAAACTTATGGATAGACGTCGTGGGCAGATGTAGAATAGGTGGAGCTCTGTGCCCTTACACCCCCATACCCCATATTTATATAATAATATAGTGAAAAGATATAAGTGCTTCAGAGAGAAGGTGTAGGGATTTGTTTAAGGTCAGGGTTTTGGATAACTACATTTAGGACAATTGAGCTAGGGCAGGATTTATAATAAGTATGTGCTTTCATATAAGGAACAATAGATAAACTAGAAATACTGAGGCCGACCTGGGACTAGGGTTAATCAGAAGTCAACATAGTGGATTATTATCTGAGATGGAGTTACTTTAGCCTTTAAATGTCTTTAAATAGCCTTTCCCAGTCTTATTCCAACTGATTTGCTAGTGATGTCACAACTATTAGATTCTGTAACTATAAATTTAGGAGCTGTCTTTATGTCCCTTTTTTCCCTTTCTCTTCATCAGTAAGTACCATCAGCTCTGCCTCCAGAATACCCTGAAGCTTCTATTTCTTTACATCTTAGTTGCCACCTTCCTAAAACAAGTCATTGTCATCTCTTGCCTAGATTATTATAATAGCACTCCCAGTGGTTCTATTTTCACTCTTACCTCCCTACTATGTATCTTCTTGCAAGTCATCAAAGTAATTCTTTTAAAATGTACAATTAGCTTGTATCATTTACTGTTTGTTTGTTTATAGAGACAAGATCTTGCCCTGTCACCGAGGCTGTAGTGCAGTGATGTGATCACAGCTCACTGTAACCTTGAACTCTGGGGCTCAAGTGATTCTCCTGCCTCAGCCTCCCAAGTAGTTGGGACTGTAGGCATGCACCACCATACCCACCTAATTAAAAAAAAAATCATAGAGATGGGGATCTCACTGTGTTACCCAGGCTAGTATCAAACCCCTGGGCTCAAGTGATCCTTCCATCTTGGCCTCCCAACATGCTGGGATTAAAGGCGTAAACTACCCTGCCTAGTCTGTTTATTTTTTAGGACAAGTTTTTGCTTGGTTGCCTGGTCTAAAGTGCTACGGCATCACTATAGATCACTGTAACCTCAGACTTCTGAACTCAAGTGATGCTTCTGCCTCAGCCTCCTGAGTAGCTCGGACTAAGAGGCATGTACCACCATGCCCAGCTAATTTTTTATTTTTTGTAGAGATGAGATCACCTTATGTTGCTCAGGTTGGTCTCAAACTTTTGGCCTTCCTAAGTTTTAGGATTACAGGTGTGAATCACTGGACTTGGCCCACTTCCTGTTTAAAGTTCTGAGTTCCTCATTGCAGTTAAAATCTAAATTCTTTTGCCCTAGCCTGTAACACATATTCATGATCTGACTTCTATCTACTACAGTGAACTCATCTTGAATCAGTCTTCCTCCTGGGTCAATGCTGTTCAGTCGCATAAATCTGATTTTTAACTAAGCAGTTCCTGCCCCAAGTGCCTTAGTACTTGCTGCCCTTTCAACCTACTGATCTTTCCCTGATCTTTGCATGGCTTTCTTTCCCATCATTTCAGTCTCAGCTTAAATAGCAACTAAAAATTCTCTGAGGCAGCACCCGTAGCTCAGTGAGTATGGTGCCAGCCACGTATAAGGTTTAAGCCTGGCCCAGGCCTGCTAAACAACAATGAGAACTGCAACCAAAAAATAGCCAGGCATTGTGACAGGCGCCTGTAGTCCTAGCTACTCAGGAGGCTGAGGCAAAATAATCACTTGGGCCCAGGAGTTTAAGGTTGCTGTGAGCTGTGATGCCACAGCATTCTACCGAGGGTGACATAATAAGACTGTCTCAAAAAGATAAAAGGGGCTTGGCACCTGTGGCTCAAGAGGCTAAGGCGCCAGCCACATTCACCTGAGCTGGCAAGTTCAAATCGAGCCTGGGCCCGGCAAACAACAAAGATGGCTGCAACCAAAGAATAGCCGGGCATTGTGGTGGACGCCTGTAGTCCCAGCTACTTGGGAGGCAGAGGCAGGAGAATCGCTTGAGCCCAGGAGCTGGAGGTTGCTGTGAGCTGTGATTTCACA
>CAUYQV010157750.1:0-17533 GCA_963574575.1 Galagoides demidoff | reverse complement strand
CCATGCCCCTCTGGTATGAGGGGACATATTAATTCAATGTCATTAACAATGAGAAGAATCTAGGGAGGCTGAGGCAGGAGACTCGCTTGAGCCCAGGAGTTGGAGGTTGCTATGAGCTGTGATGCCATGGCACTCTACCCAGGGGGATAGCTTGAGGCTCCATCTCAAAAAAACAAAAAAACAAAAAAACCCAAAAACAATGAGAAGAATCATGTCTACCCTGCTTTTTGAAGTTGGGAATGGAATTAGGAGACAAAGAAAAGTGGAAGGAAAAAAATAGCATAGAAGTTGCTGAGTAGGGATGGATGCCCCCCTTGTACCTTCCCACCCATCTATTTTTCTTACCTCCCATTGGGGATTACTGAAATAAAGTGGTCTTTGGGCTTCCTTCCCTCACCCTCTGATACGTTCTTCACTTGCTCAGTCCTCAGGGTGCTTTGCTAGCCCATCAACCTGTTCATGTTATTTCCATTTCATGGCTCCCTATTGGCTAAAGCTCAAATGCCTTAGCATGGTGGGCAATGCTTTTGGTGATTTTGTGTTAATCTTTCTTTCCAGCCTTTTCTTGAAATAACCCCATTTCCCTCCATGCTCAAATCGGAGAATGGAATGCATTTGGAGATAATCTGGTTATTTTTCTTGCTGAGAAAAAGTGAAATTTTTTTTCTTAAAATCTTGGAAGCTGGAACTGTGATCGTTAAAGCAAAAGGGCAGAGACTGGTTAGCTGAAGGGTGGTGGAGGTGTTGGGACCCAGAGGCTCACTTGCTGTGGCCTCTGAATTTATACATGTATAGAGGGGCTATAGGACTTAGTGGAGGGGCTTGAAAATAGTTGATTTTATTCAATTCTTTCCTGGTATATAGGAAAGGTTGCTTGCCCAGGGTCTCTGCTGGTACATTCCAGAGCCAGGACTCAAAGTCAGTTTTCTGGGATCTAGGGTAGTGGTCTTGCCTGGGTGTCTTCCCATGCTTCCTGCCAACATTCCTGCTCTGATACAGATTATGAACTTCTTTAAAGTATAACTTAATGCAATTTCCAGGATTTGCTAAAGGAAGGTACCAAGGAAGCTTGGCCATGTATCTCTTTCCCGATCTCTTGGTCTTTAGGGGATCTGTGAGTAGCCCAGTGTCTAGATTGCTTTGTGTTGTCATCCAATCCACAAAGTCACGACAGGGAGCCCCTTCTTTTTTGAGGGTTTGTTGATGAACCCTCTGAAACATCTTCCTACTCTGAGGGAATATTTTCCTCTTAAGTAGACGTCTTGACACAAGATCAGATTTACTGTCAGAATTCCATCTCTGCTATTTTACTTTGCTTTCACATCATTCTGAGGAATCCTACTCCAGCATTTGGGGGTCATAAAGTTGGAGAAGGTGCTTTTCACCTCAGTCTCGTTCAGTGTCCTTCCTGTCTCTGGCCTCTCCAGTTTCAGGTGGAATTTGGTGAGAACTGACTTTGTTCTACTCACCATGCCGGATGGGAGGACTTAGATACCACGTAGTAATAGGGAGTGTTTAGTCACCAGCTGATTGTATTTACTTTAATAAATGGGACAAAGAAGGCTGGACTTGGCTAGAAGTGAGTTTTGGTGCTTGATGCTCTGAAAATAGCCTTCCTGACCAAATGATGATGATGGTGATAACAACTAATATTAATTTTGTATTGACTAGGTACCAGGTCCCATGCAAGTAGTTTACATGTGAGATCTTTTTTTAAAAATTCTTATGACAATTTCAAGAGGCAGATTCATTTTATAGATGAAAAAAAATAGAAGCCCAGAGAGATTGTATTATTGCTCCTGGTCACACAGCCAAGAAATGGATTAGTTGCCAAAGAGTGGGCTCTTGATTGTAACTGTTTTAAAGTTAGGGACACAGAAAACACAGAGAAAGAAAGTGACATCCAAAGGTTAAACTGTGCCAAGGAAGAATCTGGCTTCCAGAGAACCCTACTCCACCTCACCCTCTGGGAATGACCAGTGGGGTTGGTCTGGACAGCCAGATGCATACCAGATGATACCTACTCTGTACCACAGCTGATTGGTCACGGGCTGGTCAATTCATTGCCTAATCAACAACTTAGTAGACTCTTCATGCAAATTTGAAGTGAGATGTGGGAACTGGAGTAAGCTGGGTTTTGGCCCTTGGCCCAATGATGAGTAAGAGTAGAAAAGAAAACTGTAGTCCACTTCTCTGTGTGCTGATCTCCCTCTTATACAGGCTGTTCTCTCATTCTGAGACCGGAATGGGAGACAGGAAGGGAGTAGGCTTTGAAAAAAAGAAGAGAGGTTGGGGTCGGGGGCGGGGGGTGGGGGGAGTACTTGCACGGCTGCCAGGGCCCATATGATCTTGGAGAGATGGGAAATCCAAGCCTAGGGACGCTGTGACTTGCCTTCCCAACCAGTGGGTGGCAGCAGTGGGCCTAGAACCTGGGCCCTGCTGCTCAGCTGGGGGAGGGGAGGAAGGAGCTGGAAGCAGAGGGGAGATTCTGTTTCACATTTGCATCAGGCATTTGGAAAGGAACAATCCTCTTCAAAGAGGTAAGCCTGAATTATATGTTGCCCCGGAAACAAAGAATTATCAGATCCTCTCCAAATGCAAAAACATTTCATAGTAATCATTAAATTTCTGTCTGATTCACCAGTAGGGCTAGGGATGTGCATAAATGAGTTTATGAACACATTTATCGTGTTTCTTAATATTTAATGAAGGCATCCCTCTTTGAAATAGGTATGGGGAAGAAAAAAAGTAGGCGGCGGATAAAGCAATGACTTCAAGCTGAGCTGAAATGCTCTCCTGGCATTTCACGCATCCCAGGAAGTACAATATGTCCCGTCAAAAGTTATTTTCTCCCTCATTGATGATGCTGGGTACTAGCAACTCTGTTTATAATGCTCTGTGGGATTAGTTACTCTTCTGTGTAACATAGTCGTCATTAAACTCCAGCTTCGGGAAAACTGGAATCCTTGTTTTGCTTGTCGTTTCCGTGGTGATGAGTGGCTCATTGGTCTAGTGACAAGCAATGCTTTAAGTAATAGTTCTTGTGTGACGCGCATAGTGTTTCCTCTTTCTTTTGTTACATCCTTACGTGCAAGTAGCAGGTTAGGTTTCTAATAGCTCTTGTCAGGGTTTTGACATGCCCAGACAAACTCGGGGAAAAGGCAGGGAATGAGAGGAGCGCTTCCTCAAGGAGAGAGAAAGGGTGAGGCTGGACACTGCTGTCATCAGTGGATGAATGTCCTGGGAGGCCAGACCTGGGATCCTTTCCCTGCCTCTGATTTGCATCCTTCTCCCAGGTTGAACTCACTGCCCTTCCCTTTTCCAACTGGCTTGGATACTCCGAAGAGTGGAAGGTGGAAGGGGGTTGATGATGACAAATTACTTATTGGGCACCAAGTATATTATTCAACTGGCGGATAGCTAAAACCCCAGACTTTACCCCTATGTAATATGTCCATGTAACAAAACTGCTCTTGTACCCCTTAAATTTATATAAATAAAAAAAAATAAACACTGAACCAACTGGCCTCCTTCCAGGCCCTAGATCCTTCTGGACTTGAGTCGGTAGCCCCAGCCCCATAGAGATCTTCTTTTTGTCTTACACTCCTATTCCAATCAAATGTTTCATCCTATAGGACTTTTGAAAGGTCTAAACCTTAGTCCTACTTGGACCTAGCTGCCCCCTGTGGACAGGGATCTACTGGCTACTTCTGACGCTCAGAATGAAACATTCCAGCCTGGCTTTCATGTCCCATGCCCCTCATCACACTCTATGCCTCTCTGGAACACCCATTTGGACTCCTACCTTTGACTGAGCCTCACTTCTTTGGACACTGTGCTTTTCTTATTCCTGGTCTACCTGTCTGAATGTGTACTGTCATCTGGCCGTTTATCCCCCAGGATATTTCCCAGTCTTTATAGGGCTCACTGGAAACCAGCTCTGGGCTTTCTCTGCTACCTGGTCTTCTAGCTAGCAAGAGACACATCTTGTTTGTCTTTTCTAATTACAGCAAGCCAGTGGGACAGAAGTCAAGTCACTTTCTGGGCAAATAGGGCCTCAGGGCAGCTGTGAACATTTATCTTGTTTCACTGAGGCTTTCTGTTGGCTTTTACAGAAGTGTGCATAGCTAATGCAGGCCCAGCCCTCGGTCAGAGCCATAGGGAGGCACAGTCTTGCCTTCAATTCCATCTTAGGGTCCCATGGACCCTGCTCTGATTTTGGGTAATCAAGTAAACTTCTTTGCTCAAAAAGTATTATTGCTTCTTGGTTTCCAAAGTAAAATTCAACTCATTCCCTAATCTGTGCCCACGTTGTGTCTCTGGCCTGTGGTGCTGGGCTATGGGATGACTAAATGCCATTGAGTATGATTAGGAAATGGTTTTTCTCCCACCAGGGCCTGTAAAGGGGCTTCCATAGCATTTATTATTTATTCTTCCCCCCGCTGCCAGGGATAGCTTGGGACAGATCCCATTGCTTGTGGGTCACCTTTAGCCATGAGCCATGTCTCTTTTTCAAGTATAGGTTGATTATCCCTTATCCAAAATGCTTAGGACTAGGAGTGTTTCAGATTTCAGACTTTTTTTGAATTTTGGAATATTTACAAATACATGATAAGATAAATATGAAATTCATTTATGTTTCATATGTACCATATATACATATAGCCCAAAGGTACTCTTATATAATATTTTTAAATAATTGTGTGTGTGAAACAAAGTTTGTGTATATTAAACCATCAGGAAGCAAACACTCTCTCATGTCAGTACTCAGAAAGTTTCAGACTTGGAATATTTTGAATTTCAGATTTGCAGATTAGGGAGGCCCGACTGTGTTAAAAGCTCAGCCCAAACCAAAATCTTTATGCACATCCACTTCAAAACATGGCTCCTTCCTCACCCAATACCCGCCTCAGACTTGGTCTGGGGACCCACTGCATGGCATTCTGGCCACACTGAGCTCTAGATAGACCCCACAACTCACCAGCATGTCTTATTCACAGCCCTCTCCTAGCTTGTCCCCTGCTGGAGTATGTCCCCATAGCTTGTCACATGGCTGGTTCAGAGCTCAATTCCGAAATCTTTCCTCTGAAGGAACCACCCTGACCACCCTGCCTGAAGGGGCTCTGCTCTGGTTTCTAGCACATAGTAATCTCTGAGATCTTTTCACCATTTTAATTATTAATTTTTTTCTTAGCTGAGGTATGGTCTGCTTTCTCCCACAGTAGTGTTGCTCTGAGAGGGGCAGAAACTATACTTGTCTTATTTAGGAGTGATACAGTTCACAGACTCATCCTGGAATAAGTACTCTCTGCCTTACTGCTGAATGTCACCATGATCACCTTCAAAGTACTTCCCTTGGGACACCAGTGCCCAGTCCACCCTTCAAAGCACTTTTTTCTAGGATGCGTTCACAGATTTAATCGTCAGACTTCATACGATGAAAGCTCTGATGGGAATTTTAGAAAAACAGTTCCAAAATTGCTTTGGAATACTCCCACAGGAACCATCACAAACTCTGGAAACTAAGGAATATATGTGATTCCATATGAAGAAAACTGTGAAACTTCTCAGAAAACTTGGTAATTGGGATGACAACGATGCTTTGGGGTGGAATGACTCATTTTTATAATGTTATAAAAATTATGGTTCTCTCCATAATTAATGTCAACAATTTATTTTCATTCCAATCCAAATTCTAATAGAATTTTGGGAAAGCTTGACAAAAACAAATGCAAAAATCATCACAACTCATACCAAAATAAATTTTAGATGCATTAATTTAAATATTTCTATGTAAAGTAGACCATAAATATTCTAGAAGAAAATGTGAGAGGATATAGTTATTCAGTGTAAAGCAGGGATGGACTTCCTCAGCATCTAAGCTAAACATAAAACTCCAAAGAAGAAACCGTCATAGAACTGAAAGGTGGGTATCCAATTGCGAAAATATTTTCAACATGCATGAAAAAAAAAGACTGAAGTTCTTTATATATAAAGAGTTTTTACAAATCATGTAAAAATGCAAGTATCATAATTGAAGTGGGCATACACAAGTAGGCAAGTCCTGAGATGAGAAATATGAATAGATGATGATCCTGTACAAAGTGTGAATTAACAAATACAGGAGCTACCCCACCTCAGGTATTCTTGTGATATGAAATAATACACTTTTAAACCCAGCTTTGGGACTATATTACAGGCCACAGGCAGAAGAGCTTCTGGCAAAGCTGTACTTTCTTTCCTTTCTGGATTCAGATGGGCCCACTTCAGCTAAGATTGCCCCTTCCTTACAGAATCTTACTTAGGAGAAATAGAAGTAGGCCATCCATGCCAACACCCTGAGTTTTTCCTACCATACCCCCAATGCTATACTTCTAAAGGCATAGAGATAAGATCCTAAGGTGTCACAGGTGAGAGGTTAAGAAAAAGTTTTATGGTAACATAGCAAAAGTCACTGACTTCTCAACCTGAAATAATTAGGGTCATCTTATTATTTAAAATGAAATAATATTTCACCAATTCCACATTTTAGGATTGATTGCCTATAGGATTCCACTCTTGGTATCAAATTATGGATCAGTAAGGATTGCAAATGACTTTGAGTTGCAAATGAGGACAGCAATAACAAACTCAGCTCAATGTGGCTTATGAGTACGTTATTTCACCTAACAAGATGTTCGGCAATAAAGGACTAGTTAAATAAACTATGGATTATTCACGTAGTAGAATATCATGCAATGCTCGTGGTATTTAAAGTGTAAAAATTAGGTTACAAAATTGTTACCAGAATATGGCTGGGGGTTGGAGAGGGATCTTTTGGCATAGTTAACGTTATAATCACTACTAGTTAATGAACAACTGCCATAGATGCCAGTTTTTGTTCTGAAGGCTTTCCCTGCATTATTTAATTCAGTTTGTTCAACTGCACTGTGATGAGGGTCCTGCTCTCACTCCTTAGGGAGGAGGAAACCAAAGCTGAAATTTCAGAACTTGCTTGATCAAATGGTAGAACAAATAATTTAAGGTCAGGTTAGCTTCATTCTAAAGCTTCTATTTAAAATTCCGAGGTACTTTTTGCCTTTTCTGTCATTCTTGCCATGGTATCTGGTTAATTTTCAAATTCTATCAATTCTTCCTTTAAAATTTATTTTATTTTCATCCTTTCTTCTCATATCCACTGATAATAGCTCAGTTCAGGCCTTTTTTATTTTTAGCTCGGGCAATTCTGGTGGTCATTTAAGTCACCTACTTTTCCAACTTTTTAATTGCTCAGTCGAATTCATTTTATCTGTTACTTCCAGATTAATCTTCCAAACATTATACTCTGTGATTAAAATATTCCTTTCTCTACCAGATACCTCATCAAAATATCTTCAGGGATTTTTTAATGTTTACTAACTCAGTTACTTGACATTCAAGGCTTTCCACAACATAGTTCCAGCTTGCTGTTTCAGCTTTTTGTTCCATGATTCCTTTGGATCAGGGATCAGCAAACTATGTCCTGGGCCTGTTTTTGTAAGTGAAGTTTTATTGGAACACACCTATACCTATTTATTTATACATTAATCTATGGTGGCTTTTGTGCAGCAGAGTTGAATAGTTGTGAGAGAGACTGTATAGCCCACAAAGCCCCAAATATATATTGTTTGGCCCTTTATACAACAACTTTGCAGACTTCTGCTGTAGATGAACCCGTTGCTCCAACCAAATGGATCTATTTTTCATCTCTGCCTTAAATTACTTTTAGAAAATGGCAGGATAGTTAAAAAGTAGATTTTGTTGGGCATGATGGCTTATAGCACTTGAAGGTGGGCGGATCACCTGAGCTCACGAGTTCTAGACCAGCCTGAGCTAGAGCGAGACCCCCATCTCTAAACATAGCCAGGCATTGTGGTAGGCTTTTGTAGGCCCAGCTACTGGGGGTGAGGGAGCCGTAGCAAGAGAATTGCTTGAGCCCAAGAGTTAGAGGTTGCCGTGAGCTATGACACCAGGGTACTCTACCGAGGGCAACAAAGTGAGATTCTGTCTCAAAAAAAAAAAAAAAGAAAAGAAAAAGTATGATGTTTCCTAGATACCACTTGAATTTTCTCACCTCCATACATCTTAAAAATGTTTTCCTATTCAGTGAGCAAATGGCTAAACAAATAAATTCCATGTTACATCTATACTATGGAATACTACACAGAAATAAAAAGGAGCAAGCTATTGAATCATACAACTTGGATGCCTTTCAAAGGAATTATGCCGAATGAAATACCAAAAGGTTACATACTGCGTGATTCCATTCACATGCCATTCTTGAAATGATAAAATGACGGAGGTGCAGAGCAGATTAGAGGGAAGAGGGATGAAGAAAGAAGTTGATGTGGCTATGAGGCAAAATGAGAGAATGTCATGATGTTTTGTGTCTTAACTGTGGTGATGAATACACATGTGGTAAAAGGGCATACAACTAAATGCATGCACATACACGCATACCCACACACAAATGAGTACAAGTAAGACAGGAAATCTGATTAAGATCAATGGATGGTACCGAGGTCAATGTCCCGGTTGTGACATTTACTATAGTTTTGCAAGATGTTACCATTGGGGAAATTGGATAAAGGGTACATGAAATCTCTCTGTAGTATTCCTTATAACTACATATGAATCCACAATTATCTCAAAACAAAAAAGATTAATTAAAAATGCAAAATAAGATAACTAAGCTAAGAGAAAACCATACCTACCCAATTTTTCTTCATGTCAGCAAATGCTAGATTGTAAATCACATAAAAAAGCCTTTCTTCTTAAGCTTTAGATATACAGGACTTTTCCCTTTTGATAAAAGTTGGCTCAATACATGAGTAACTATTATGTTCTAAGTTATGCAGAATATCAACGAAAATAGCTTTTAGAAACATGTGGAAGAGGTACTATGGGAGATCAGGTACAATAAAGGTAGCTTAAGATAGATGAAAAATTTATATTTTGCATTTTTTTTAAGAGAGTCTTACTCTCTTGCCCAGACTGGAGTGCAGTGACTGGATCAAACCTCACCTTGAATTCCTCCTGCCTCAGCCTCCTGAATAGCTGAAACTATAGCTGCAGGCCACCATGCCCACCTAATTCTTTTTAAATTTTTTGTAGCATCTCACTGTGTTGCCCAGGCTCGTCTCAAATTTCTGGTCTCAAACAACCCTTGTGCCTCCGAAAGTTCTGGAATTAGAGGTGTGAGCCATCATGCCTGGCCTGCATTTTTTTTGGGGGGGGGGCGGAAAGGATTATTATTAAAATAACAATGAAGTGTTTTTCCTAAAAGCAGGGAAGCACTTTTTTTTTTCTATCTCTGTCCAGAAAAACATTTCAGTGATTAAAGTAAATTCTATTGCTACCTGTTTTTTTTTTTGAGATGGAACCTCAAGCTATCCCCCTGGGTAGAGTGCTGTGGCATCGCAGCTCATAGCAACCTCCAACTCCTGGGCTCAAGCGAGTCTCCTGCCTCAGCCTCCCAAGTGACTGGGACCTCAGGCGCCCGCCACAATGCCCGGCTATTTTTTGGTTGCAGCCGTCATTGTTGTTTGGTGGGCCCGGGCTGGATTTGAACCTGCCACCTTAGGTGTGTGTGGCTGGCGCCTTAGCCACTTGAGCCACAGGCGCCAGGCCTCTTCCTACCTGTTAATGTCTGAAAAAGTTTTTGATTAATATGGAGAAATTTGTCTCTGAACTCTTCCTCTGATTTGCTCTCCATCACTCCAGACACCTTGAAATTTTTATTGTACCTTTCACATGTATTTGTTTGATTTTATTCCAGCAAATTTCTCATTCTTTTAGTGCTTTCCAGCATATGAAGACACTTGGAATTTTTCCATTGTATTCACTCATCACACCAGTGAGAGCAGACAGTGATAGGCTAATAATTGCCATTTTTTGGTGGAAGAAGCTAAACCATTCTGAGAGTACAAGATCTGCCCGTTGTCACACTACTGGAAGACAGAATGGCAGACTGGTCCTTGGAGTACGGGTTTAGTGCTGGCTGTCTTTGCCACCTCCCTACGAGCAGTAATAAGGTAGATGAGTAATTACTTCTGTTCCTGCCTGGAAAAGTTCTGGCACTGGGAAGCGTTCTGAGAACCACAGATCGGAAGTTCTCAGAGTGTGGTCCTTAGACCAGTAGCATCCGCAGCCCCTGGGAAGTGTTAGAAATGCAGAATCTCAGGCCTCGCCCCAGACCCACTGAATCAGCCACTCTGGAGTAGGGCCCAGCAATCTGTGTTTTAACAAGCTCCCTGGTGATTCTGATGGCATGTTCAGACTTGAGAACCACTGGCCTAAGTAGGTAATTGTGAGACATACTTCCTGCTGCTCTTCACTCAGTCCAGGCTTGCTGCCTTGGAGCAGGGAGGTCAGGACACATGACAGCCCTTTCAGTGATGATCCCCCTGCAGCTAAATGATAGCAAGGACGGTGAGGCAGGTCAGCTGACCACAGTGTTGCAACCACATGTGCCATGTGTCGAGTTGATGATGCCTCTGTCTTTCAACATAGGATCAAAGACCAGAAATGCCTTCTTAGGTTCCCTCAGATTCCCCCAAGGTGACCTTTATCTTCCCACAGGAGAAAGGGAGAGATTAGCTAGGACTTAATAATGATAGACTTTGCTGCTCCCACAGATGAAATTCTGTGCATGGTCTAGTACTGAATAGACTCTGGAGAGGTCTCATACGAGAGGATACAAACAGGTAGGCATATTCTTACAACATAATATGATGTGGACCATACCAGAACTCAGCACAAGATATAAAGTGAATGAAGAAGGAAATAGTGCCGTGTGCCTGCGTGTGCGTTTTGTGTAAGATGGGGTGAGTTCAGAGAGAGATGTTCAGACTTCACAGGAGAGGACTTCTTGAGCTGGATTTTAAGATCAAGGAGCTCAGCGGGTAGACACGGAAGGGAAAAACATTCTGGCATATCCAATGAGATGGAGGCATGAGATGGCGCGGTGTGTTTAGGGAGCCACAGTGGCGACGGTTGGTAGAGTGCAGGGGACAGTGAGCCTGGGGGAGGAGTCTGGGCAGATGGTGTTTGTGAGCATGTGCCTGTGTTGGTAAGACACTTGCTTTTCATCCATCAGCTGGCATTTCCCCAAGTGTATGTCCCTTGGAACACTCTATCCTATGTTCTTTGAAAAAAAAACTTTTTCTTTAGTCAGATGTGGAAAGTTCACTAAAAGGAAATGGATTTCTTTTCTTGAAGTCTCTCAGACTCTCTCTGAGAGTCTTTTTAAATTTTTATTTTAAAAATTTAACTTAGGTATTCTTTTTGGGGGGCGGGCAGGGTCTTTCTCTGTTCCCAAGCTGGAGTGCGGTTCCTCTTTGTAGGCACTATCATAGTTTACTGCAGCCTCAAATTCCTGGGCATAAGCCGTCCTCCTGCCTCAGCCTCCTGAGTAGCTAGGACTACAGGAACATGCCACCCACGCAGCTAATTTTAAACATTTTTCATAGAGCTGCTCACCATGTTGTGCAGGCTGGTTATGAGCTCCTGGCCTTAAGAAATCTTTCTGCCTCAACCTCCTGTAGTGCTGAGGTTAGAGGTTTGAGCCTCTATTGTGGGCCCTGGGAGTCTTTAATGTGCTAATGTGCATTGAGAATACCCAAGGCAGGGACTCAGAGGGCATGAGGACATTCCTAATGTGCTTCTTCAACATCTCAGGCTCCTCAGGAATGGGCTTTGGGCAGTGCCTCCGAAACAGGGAGACAGTTCTTAGTTGTGTCCCTCTTAGAATAAATTTTAAGCCTTGAACATGGCCTTCAAAGCTCTGCACAGTCCGGGCCTGCCTCTCTTTCTGACCTCGTCTCCCACCGTATTCTTTGGAATACAGCTACTTTCGTTCATTTTATATTGCCGTGGCTGCTCTTTGACTATACCCACAGAGTAGTCAGGACAGAGCCTAAAATGTTTACTGTCTGGTCCTTAACATTAAAGATTTGCTGATCCCTGCATTATGACATTTCCACAGTGTTTTTCTGGTCTGTCCCTCCAGATATGGAGCTCCTAAATGGCAGATCTTATTGTCTTGACATTTTCGACCAATTCATCGTTGTATTGCTGACCTAGCACAGGGTTTGGCGTGTAGAAGGCTCCCAATAAATGTTTAATGAAAGAGTGAGTGGAACTTTCATAATAATCATAGCAGCTGGTATGTATGTATGTAATTATTTATTTATTTATTTTGAGATAGAATTTCACTTTCTTGCCCTTAGTAGAGTGCTGTGGTGTCATAGCTCACAGCACTATCAAACTCCTGGGCTCAAGAGATCCTCCTGCCGTAGCCTCCCCAGTAGTTAGGACTATAGATATTGACCACAATGCCTGGCTAGTTTTTGTATTTTTAGTAGAGACGGGTCTTGCTCTTGCTCAGGCTGGTCTCAAACTTCTGAGCTCAGGCAATCCACCCACCTCGGCCTCCCAGAGTGTGAGGATTACAGATGCGAGCCACCATGCCTAACCAGCCACTGGCATTTATACAGGGATTTTTGGTTTGACACATGCCATCTCATTTAGTCTTCATTCTGACTCTATGATGGATGATCAGTATCCCCGTTTTACCTATGAGAAGCAGAGGTTCAGAGAAGCCACATGATTTTTCCAAAGTGGCCCGGCTAAGTGAGGATGTGCGGGTTGTGGGCGGTCTCCTGCTGCGTTATATCCCATGCTCCCCCACTGTCCCTGGGCTGGCTCACACTGCTGCCCTGACTACCAGAGCCCCGGGGCAGCTTCACGGTGTGCACTTGTCTTGTTGTTGCTGGGCCTTCCTGTGGGGCCTCTGCTCTCTGCCTGACTCCCAGCTGCCTTTGTTCCCCCGCCTCCCGATCCCCTTCTTGCCTGTCACTTCCACGCTCTGTGCCATTTGTGCCGCAATTACAGAGGTGACGTATTTCCTAGGAAGCTCGCGTGGCAGTGTGTGGTCATCTGTATTTTGGCTAATTTTTGTTACAATTGGAAGATGTCAAAAGTTCAGGAGAAGAGAGCCCTCTCAAGGCCATGCCCCACCAGGTGGGAGGGACTCCTCTGCCGGTACACAGGGTTCTGAAGTTGAGGCAAGTGGGGCATCTGCTCTCTGCTCACAGAACAGAGCTCAAGGCCCATGGAGAGTTGCATCTGGCCTCTCTCCTAAGACTCACACGCTGCCTTATGCGTATAGTTTTCAGAAAAAATATTATGCTGAGCACCCCTGAGAGAAGATGAAGTCATTGCTTGCCTGAGATTGATTTATTCTTTCATTAATAACATATTCGCTATCTTTTCCAGTGATAAATTAGGTCCTTACGGCAAACGCTTTTGTTCCTAACCTGGCTCAAAGGATGGGCTGTGCACCACTCACAGGCTTTCAGGTTTTCCTGGTGTTCTTGTTTAGTTAGCTGACAAATCCCTCAAACTCATCACTAGCTAAAATATGTTTGAACTTTATTCTTGAATTGTCTAATTGTCATACGATATGAGGCAAGCCTCTAGAACGGGTTGCTTTTTAACTAGCATTTTGGCTTTTAAAGGAGTCACAATATGCAAAAGAAATCAGGTGAGAAAAAAAATCTGACGCCTTCTCTACTGAAGTCGCTCTGCAGGGTCCAGATATGAATTTTGTAAAATGAAATCTGAGGTCATAAGCATGCTCTGCACATCTGGAATCTTGCCTGTGGCAGATATTCTCAAACTTGAGATGTTATGTTAATACAAGGAAAAGAACAGGTACCGAATGCCTACTAAGTGTTAGGCTTGTCACGCTTGTAAATAATCTGGACAGAGTTTAGATGCAAACTCCAGCTTTCTGAACCAGGATGTCATCATCTTCTGAGTGTATCTTGCTGCCACTCCAAGACAAAATATAAAAAAATTTACCAGGAGCACCAAATAGTTTCACCTGGGGTATAGGGAGGATTCTGGTCCCTTGACATTCCCAAGAGCAACTGTCCTGTGTGGGTGGACTGGTTGGAACTGGGTGTTGGGATAATATTCTCAATCCAGTAGGCATTTTTGAAATGTACGGACTGACTCTCTATTTACAACTCAGTTATTGATTTGGATTGTGACCCGAGTTCTCTTTTGGTAACATTTCTTTTTTTAAGACAGGGTTTTATCCTGTCTCCCAGGCTAGACTACAGGGTATCGTGGTAGCTCATTGCGACTTCAAACTTCTCTTGAGCTTCAGTGAGCCTCCTGCCTCAGCACCCCAGGTAGCTGGGACTATAGGTGCATGCCACCAACCTCAGCTAATTTTTCCATTTTTTGCAGAGACAGGGTCTTGCTATTGTTCAGGCTTGTCTTGGACTCCCAGGTCAAGTGAGCCTCCCACTTGGGCCTCCCAAAGTGCTAAGATGATAGGTATAAGCCGCCGCTCACAGCCCCAATAGCATTTCTTAATGCTGGGTTAAAAGATGAAGAATCAGTATTTGTTTTTTAAGGTCCTGCCAGTTATCTAAGAGAAGCAGTCTTCTTTTGAATGATTTGCCTAATTTGTATTGCTATTAGAAACCAATAAAATGATTTCTTCTCTTCTTATGTAGACTTTTTCATCTTCTTGGCCTACATCCGTCAACTTCCTCCCTGGGCTATCCTCCTTCCTGAGTGCAATAAATTGTGGTGCTTTTCCTGTTGCTGAGCACAGATATTCAGTATTCCTGTGATAACAAGGCTGCTCACCCATCTTGTGTTTCTCTAATTTCCCCGCCCTGTGGCTAGGTGGGACTGGTTGTAGCTAATAGTTGGGGGTGATAATGACGTGTGTCACCTCCATCTACATGTAATTGTTGGTGCAAGTCTCTAGAACAGTGGTTCTCAACCTTCCTAGTGCTGGGACCCTTTAATGCAGTTCCTCATGTTGTGGTGACCCCCCAACCATAAAATTATTTTTGTTGCTACTTCATAAGTGTAATTTTGCTACTGTTATGAATCATAATGTAAGTATCTGATAGGCAGGCTGTATTTAGGCGACCCCTGTGAAAGGGTCGTTCGGCCCCCAAAGGGGTTGCGACTGGCAGGTTGAGAACTGCTGCTCTAGACCTTTCTCTTCTTTCTGGAACAAAGGCTGCCAGTGTTTGGAAGATGTTGCTCCTCGCTCAGCCTGAGTCCATCAGTAATTTTGATGAGCAGAGAGCTTTTCTGACATCCTGTGATCAACTTGTAACATGAAACAGAAAGAAAGTGAAACATTTGTTGTTTTTAGTCACTGAGATCCTGGGTTTTTTGTTAGCACAATATAATCTAAACTATCTTTTTTTTGGGCAGTTTTTGGCCAGGGCCAGGTTTGAACCCGCCACCCCTAGGTATGTGGGGCCGGCACTCTGCTCCTTGAGCCACAGGTGCCGCCAATCTAAACTATCCTGATAGGCATGGTCACTGTTTCCTGCCACTTCTCGTTTCTGTTCTTACCTCTGGATTCTACACTGTGAACCTTAATTGAATCTTCTCAGTTCTTTTTTATTTGTATAATCATACTGCCTTTGGCCAGCTCATGTTAAGGGCTCTATTTCGTACCCCCATATTTTATTATTATTATTATTTTAAAGCAAATCATCTGCTTACAAAAGGATGTAGGTGGAAGAATACTGGATTTGAAGACAGACAGGCCTGCATTCCTATCCTGCCTCAGCCACTTTACAGAGATTGGGCAGAGAGTTTAATATCAAATCAGCACATTGTACCCCATAGATGCATTAATGGGGTATGATTTAATAAAGTTGTGATTTAATAAAGAATTAATAATAAAATAGATCAGTGATAATGGCTGGCCTGTCTGTTTCATCAGATCACCTCCGAGAATCACATGAGATCAGTGAAGAGAACAACTTTTGCAAACCACAAAGAATGATTCATCAGGTGGAGCCCAGAGGCTTTTCAGGGTGGCGAAACTCTTCCGTGCTGCTTTAGTCATGGATACATGACATGATGCATTTGGCAAAACGCATAGAACTCTACAACGCAAAGCATGAGCCCTATTTTAAACCAATGACTTTAAGGATGTATCAATATTGGTTCATCCATTGTAATGGATGCATCATCTAATGTCAGATGTTAATAATAGGGGAGGGTGAGGAGACATACAGGAACTCTTCATACTTTATGCACATTTTTTTCTGTAAACCTAAAACTGCTCTAACATTCTGTCTATTAGTAAAAATTCCACAAAATGGCAAGAAAAAAAAAAAGAGAATTATTCACGTGAGAGGGAAGTATTTTGGAGAAACTCTGACCCGTCCGTCCCAAGCAAAGCTTCTGTTGTGAACATTCTCAGGCTCAGGATCCACCCCGTGTGGCTCACGAAAACGGTCTGTGTCTCTATGTTCCTGCTCACTCACTTTGCTGTGACTATATTCGCATCACCAGCTTCTTGTCCCTGAGGCTCACTCCACCTGCACTCCCCATGGAAGCCACATCTTCATGTCTCTGTCCCTTCTTCCTGATGATTCACCTTCACCTGGCTTCTTGGATCTCACCTGATTCAACCTGGTACCCAGCCCAGGGCCCCACCCTAAAGATCTTACTGCATTTGTGACAGCAGGACTCAGATCTTCTTGATCCTTGCTGCTTTGACCTAACCTACTTTCAGCAGAGCAAATAAATTTCCCTAAGCTTCACTTAGCATACGTCACTCTGCTCATCAGAATTAAACTCTCGGTCCCAGTTGTGTCTTTAAAATAAGATACACATGTGCATGCACCAATTTCGTGGTTATTACAAAGGCAATTCATGCTTGATGTACCAAAATAGCAGAACATAGAAAAGCAAATGGAAAAGTAGACCAAGTGGAAAAGTAGACAGATCACTTACGATCTAATCACGTTAAGATAATCCCTATCAATATTTCCCTTTTTTCCCCTGTGTGTCTGTGTTTCATGAATATGCCATCAAAGAGTGTATACTGTTTCATCTCTTGCTTTTGAAAGCCTTAGCCATATATTCTGAACATTTTTCAGGTCAATAAATTGGCTCATTCAGTGAGTCAGTGGCTTCAATTGAATAGATTGACCATAATTGACTTATTTAATTCCATATTGTAAAGCTTTTTTTTTTATTATAAATAACATTATAAAATATATTCCTATGTAGTATTGGTATTGTATCTATTTATATTCTGTATTTTGAGGTGGAGACTAATAAATCTGCAGAGGTAGAATTGCTTGGCTAGAGAATACCCATATTTTAAGACTTCTGAAATGTATGGCTAGTTGCCTTTCAAAAAATGTGAACTGATTTAGTGTACAAGAGCATCAGTTTCTAAACCCCCTTCCTCAGTATAGTCCTTGCCAACTTTATGGGAAACATACCCCATCTTGAACTTTTAATTTGAATGGTTTAGATTAATGCTAACGTTGAGGTTTTTTTTTTTTTGAGACAGAGTCTTACTGTATTGCCCTGGGTAGAGTGCCTGTGTCATAGCTCACAGCAACCTGAAACTCTTGGGTTCAAGTGACCCTCTTGCCTCAGCCTCCCAAGTAGCTGGGACTACAGGCACCTGCCACAAGGCCTGCCTATTTTTAGAGATGAGGTC
>CAUYQV010157748.1:0-18802 GCA_963574575.1 Galagoides demidoff | reverse complement strand
TTGCTTGCGCTAAGGAGTTCAAGACCAGCCTGAACAAGAGCAAGCCCCGTCTCTCTACTAGACAGAAAAACTAGCCAGGCATTGTGGCACATGCCTGTGGCCCCAGCTTCTAGAGAGGTAGAGGCAAGAAGCCCTCTTGAGACAGCAGTTTGAGGTTGCTATGAGCTATGATGCCACAGCACTCTACCCAGGGTACCAGAGTGAAAATTTGTCTTAATAAATAAATAAATAAAGTTTGACTATATAGGTTTAAGTGAAAGACACCAAACCCTTAGCCGGGCGTCATGGAGGGAGCTGTAGTCCCAGCTACTGAGGAGGGTGAGGCAAGAGAATCACCTAAGCCCAAGACCTGGAGGTTGCTGTGAGCTGTGATGCCATGGCACTCTCCTGAGGGCAACAAAGTGAGACTTTGTCTCAAAAAAAAAAAAAAAAAAAAAAAAAGACACCAAACCTTTTAAAAAATGCCACAAATCCTGTGGTCTGATCATTCACACGTTTTCATTTCTCTCTTACCTTTTCAAGCCACTGATACTGTTGATCTTCAGCCACGTAGCAACTGCACTGACAAAGGAAAACCTGAAAAGAATTCCAAGTTTTTTGTCAAATCAAATATTTTCTTTCTCCACATGTTCTAAGTCCATAAGTTTTATACATATCCCAAAGTGTCACCGTGTATGTATCACATAAATCCTAACATAACTCTTAATATAATATAAAGTATGTAATATGCAATACTTATTTACCTGAGTCTGCTACTGGCCTACTTATTTCTCATTAAAATTTAAGAGCCAAGCCACTATGTGGGATTATTATCAGAATAAGGTGCACATGGACGGAGCAAACAACTAGCGCGTGAGATCCTGAGGTATATTATGAATAGATACTACATAAATGGTGCTTAAATTTCTACCTTTCAAACATACAAGTTCTACTTACTGAAGGATTGCATTTTTGATGATAAAACACACAAAAAGCCTCTGAGGGGGACAGATGTGCACTGTCCGTTGTTCTACACCATTCATTCCAGAGTTTAGCACAACCAACTTCTTCCCAGACTCCTGAATTCATAACAAATGATGACAAAAATGCTGTGGAAAAAAAATTCCCATTCAGTTAGTATTTGGCTCTATAAAGCTGCATTTTCTATTCAATACAAAGTAAGCTCAAATTATTCTAGCATTTTAGAGACAAAAGTGCCATTCAAAACCCTCTACCATTTTGCAGAGAAAGAAACTGAGGCCCTCAAGAAGTGAAAGGCCACACAGACAAGAAAATAGTACTAGAACCAGGAATGAGAAGACAGGTTTGGAGACAGTTCTTTACCATACTCTCTCACTTTATCACTCTCCTATAAAAAATTTTAGGTCAGGGCGACACCTGTAGTTCAGTGGGTAGGGCGCTGGCCCTATATACTGAGGGTGGTAGGTTCAAACCAAGCCTCTGCCAAACTGCAACAAAAAAATAGCCAAGTATTGTAGCAGGTGCCTGTGGTCCCAGCTACTTACGAGGCTGAGACAAGAGAATGGCCTAAGCCCAAGAGTTGGAGGTTGCTGTGAGCTGTGTGATGCCACAGCACTCTACCAAAGGCAATAAAGTAAGACTCTGTCTCTACCAAAAAAAAAAAAAAATTTAGGTTAGTGTAACTTTATGAAAATAAGTCAATAATTATTTATCATGTACTTGTTACATTCTACAAACACTCGGCATATCTCATAGAGCAAGGGGGCTTAACTGGGGTTCCCCAATGCTCTCTCCCCTAAAAATATAAAGGTTTATGTGTGTACTTGTGCACATACATTGTTTTAGCTGAACTCTACACTGCTTTAACTTAACCCACCAAGTGAATTAACACATGCAAAGACCTTACAACATAAGTGCTCAAAAATATTTTTAGAGTGGCTGGGTGAGGTGGGTTGCCTGAGCTCACAGGTTTGAGACCAGCCTGAGCAAGAGTGAGACCCTGTCTCTAAAACCAACAACAACAAAAATAGCAGGCATAGAGGCTAGTGCCTGTAGTCCCAGCTACTCGGGAGGCTGAGCTAAGAGAAATGCTTGAGCCTGAGAGTTTCAGATTGCTGTGAGCTGTGACGCCACAGCACTCTACTAAGGTCAACAAAGTGAGACTCTGTCTCAAAAAAAAAATTTTTTTTTAAATTAAAAAATAAAAAAAAAAGAAAATGTTTTTAGAATTCTCATTATGTTCTCAAAGAATTCCATTAACTTGAAAACATTTAAATAAACCAGATACTTCAACAAGCTAGGAACAGTTTTCTTCAGTTCTAAGTTCTTGAAGCCAGGAACATTTTCCCTAAATCTATTTTTTAAGTTTATTTAAAAGATAGAACATGAGCAGGCAATATATTTTATTCAGAAACAAAGTTACTCTACTGTGACTTCTTTTTTAAAAAACACTTAAAATCTTCTATGATAGAAGGAAATAATAACTTTGTATTTTGTTCATTCAACAAAATGTCTAGTCTTCTGTGTTTTTACTTACCTACAGCATTACCTCCTATCGCAATTATAAACTTGGAGCAAGAATATTTTTCTAGCAAAGAAACTTCCAAAGATGTATCTGTCTGTCTTCGAAGGAGCTGCACCTCTCTAACACAAAAAACAAGATGAAACTAAAGCAAGTTAAACATAATTAGGATCATATTATGGCAAAAGGGTCCTATGTATATGATTCATATACATTCATATATGATAGGTAAAATGTGTACTTACAATTACAATCGTTTAAAAAATGGATTCAGGCAATGATAACAAATAAAACTACTGCATGCAAAGTTCATGAAGAACCATATCTAACAGTGGTCAGGCTGTCCACCTGACCCATTTAACATCCCACTGGGCTCATGAAATACAGTAAGAAACAGAAAGGACCAGTTCAAAGCATTCTTGCCAACACAATATGGAACATGAATCTGAGCCTCCAAAATGAACATTCTTTTACAGGAAATGCAGATGATGGACACACACATGTTAAATGACACCACAAAGAAGCTATCACATAAATCCAGAGTGTGGACCATGGAACAAGACAGTCTAACAGCAGGGATGGAGGAGGGGGGCTGCTTTAAATGAAATGGGACGACTAAATGTGAACTGTGGACCTTGCTGGGATTCTGACTTACACAAACTACTGTAAAATGTCATTTGAGAAAACTAAGTAAGTTTGACCCTGTGGACTAACAATTTGATACTGAAAAAAACCATTATTAATTTTGTTAGGGGATGATAATAGCATACATAAAAAAATATCTAAATGGCTTGAGCTGCATTCTGAAATGGAAAGGAGAAAGGCCATGGAGACTAGGGTTCGCTTAGGGCAACGGTTCTCAACCTGTGGATTGCGACCCCCTTGGGGGTCAAACGATCCTTTCACAGGGGTCGCCTAAGACCATCCTGCATATAAGACATTTACACTACGATTCACAACAGTAGCAAAATTACAGTTATGAAGTAGCAACGAAAATAATTTTATGGCTAGGGGTCACCACAACATGAGGAACTGTACTAAAGGGTCGCAGCATTAGGAAGGTTGAGAACCAGTGGCTTAGGGGTAGTGGGAGAGGAAATAAATGGAAAATAAGTGGCGAAGTCTGTTGAATTTACAAGACTAGGTGGGCACTGAGGATCTCTTTACTACTCTCTCCCACCTTTGTGTGTTTGAAAATAGTTTTCGTTAAAAAACAAAGTATCCGTTAGTGATACACAATGCTAAGCGTTGGGGGGAGGATGTAAATATGAGATTTTTAAAGGGAATCGTTGTGTCCAAGAGCGGCACCCACGAGCAGCGCTTCGCCCGGGAAAACCTGCCCCAGGAAATCAAGATTAGTAAGCACCAACAGGAGCCTTGGAAATAAACTCTTTTAACAAATCGGAACCCGACTCGCCGCGACGGCCTCCCTCACGACCGCACCATCACCAGCACCAGCAGCCGGAGGATGGAGGAACGCCAGGACCGGCGCGCGCCTGCCTCGGGGGCCGCCTGGGAACTGGGTGCGCCTGCGAAGGCGACGCAGATTCCTCGGCCGCGGCCGGTCAGGCCCCAGCGCGCAGCCCGCGGCTTCCCGAGTCCAGGCGCCTCACCTCTTCCGTGCCAGCTGTCGCCGGACTTCCCTATCCTCGGGTGTTTCCTTCTTCCCTTCCTCTTCTTCCTCCTCGTCCTCAGTCCCGGCTCGGCACGGCGCTTTAACCACCTCACCGAAGAACGTGGCCGCCATAGCCTCCCCGGACCAGCCCGCTCCAACCGCGGCGCAGGGGCACGGCGCACGCGCCCAAGCGGAGCCCCGCCCCGCCCACATCAGGGCACGCCCCCTACACCGCCCGCGTGCGCCCCCACGCACCTGCCGGGCCAAATCCTGAACCCGGAGAGCGGGACACCCGGCTGCGAGCCATACAGGCGGGAAGCGAGCGGGAGGGCTGGTCCCACTGAGACCGCTTGTTCCCGCAGATAACTGACTCGGGAATCGGAGTTCAGTCACCTTCTTGCCCAGTCTGGGACAATTTGGAAAGTGTGCATTCTACAGGCATTACCTGCCTTCTCTCGGTTTCCCTTTTCCTTTTCTTTTATAAGTGACGGGGTGAACTTCGCACTTATGCAGTTCCGAACATCGACGGCCCAAGTAGGTAGCGGCCCTGGGGCACTTTTTTAGCCGACGAGGACGAACGGCTGTACCAAGCGCCCCATAGCCCTGCGCCAGTGTAGGGCCCAGGCACGTCCTGGCCAGGGACCGTGCGGATTGAAGGCAGTAAGAAATACAATGCTTCGTGGTGTTAAGAATGAGACCTTTACTCTGCAATAGGAATTCATATTTCAGAAGCTGGTGATTGTCAAGCTGATGTAAACATGTTTATGAGAATGTAAAAATAGTCTCTTTTTTAAACTTGGCCATTTACAATACAAAAAACAAACCCTTTTAATAGCTTTTTATTAATAAGTATGCGATTGTTTCTTAGTCTTAAAATGAGCTGGAAGACAAAGTTCAAGGAACACTCTCCCCCAAGCAAGGGAAAAAAGGGAAAAGTGTATCACAGGTTAACTGAAAATGAAAGCAGCCAGTACTGCAATGACAGTTTCCTAGACTTAGTTGTGATGAAATACATAGCACTACCTGCATTTGGGGATTTTGTCAGTAGTTTCATAGGTTAAGTACTACTTCCGGGTTAGAGGGAGCCTCTTGGGATTAAAAACAAAACTCTAAAAATTGCTGGAAACATGTTCCAAGACGTGGATTAATAAGGATCCACAAAAACAATTACATGAAATCAGTATTTAGCAATTTCACACATCTATTGCAAAAGTTTTTGAGTTTTGAATTTAAGACCAAATTGAGAGCCAGTAAGAACTTAAGAAACTTTGAGTATCCTTAGTGAAACAGAATATGCAAGATTATACATATATATATATATTTCTTTTTTTGGTAGAGACAGAGTCTCACTTTGTCGCCCTAGGTAGGATGTGATGGCGTCACAGCTCACAGCAACCTCCAACTCTTGGACTTGGGCGATTCTCTCACCTCAGCCTCCCGAATAGTTGGGATTACAAGCGCCCAGCACAACGCCTGGCTATTTTTTTGTTGCAGTTTGACCAGGGCCAGGTTTGAACCCGCCACCCTCAGTATATAGGGCTGGCACCCTACCCACTGAGCCACAGGCATCGCCCGGATTAACAATTTTAAAACTACATTAGTACTCCTGGGTTAACTGAACTAATTAATGACAAAATTGCAAAATAAAAAGGTTGTTCCGGCACCACTTGTCTTAGTCCTTTAGTTAAATAATTTGTCATTTTTACCAGTAAAACCTTCAATTTGATTTCACAATTCCATTATGAAGAAATATTTTCTGCAAAGCTGATTAGAATTATGCAAATAGTAGGTAAGGGTAATACATTTGGCCATGACTTTAAATTTTGCATACATTTGGGACAGAACAGTTTCACAAGAAATGTTAAATTTTAAACAAATGCTTATTGCATGCAGTTACAATAAATTTGGGCCAAGCACTTAAAAAAGGGGGGGGGCAAATATATGTTCAAATTAAATACTAAACCAGAAGAGGGATTCTATTGTGAAAGACAAAATACAATCTCAAATAGTAATAAAATTAACACCACCACAGTAAATTATAAATTCAAAGCTTAAATTGTTTCATTACAGACATTGCTAAAAAACTTCCCATAAAATAGGCTTCACTGAGACTTAAATATTTTTGCTTTATAATATTTGTTGAAATATACCCAACAAGAAATTCATATTGTAAGTTAAGTATAAACTTAGGACTGAAAATAAGTTTAAGCATTTCATATAACTCAAAAATCAAACCCCATGCACCTGTAATTGCAGTTTATTAGGAATTCTTCCCTTTCTCACCTGGACTAGTAACACAAGATACTGGGGAACAGTATTTCAGATGAAAGTATACTACAAGAAGAGCAAAGGACACAGACTTTGTAGATTAGAGTATTCTGGCTTATGTATTTAAAAAAATCCCACAAAAATAAAGCCTTTTTTTTTTTTTAACAGACATGCAAGCACACACAAATTTCTCAAGTAATCTAGACACTTGGTCCATCTGTATAACCAAAAAATAAGCATAAAATGTAATAAAAAAGGAATAGAAACTTCTAGGTTTCTAGTTTACTTTTTCGGATTTACACATGCAAATCATATATTAATATTCACAGATTTTTTTAAATGGGAAAACTTGCTTCTATTTTTTCCAATTACATGTTACTATGTTATAAAGATTTGACAGTACATTCATTTAATCTGATAATCTTAATTTCAACAAACACCTACTGACAACAAAATCCCCCTGCAAATAAATTCTTTATTGTACCATGACCGGATCTTCTAATCCTAGCAAAGGCCACATGAAATAAGCCAAACATGCTGCCATTAAAGTATGTGGGGATGAGACTGCAATAAATCTGCTCAAAGTGTTCAAGTTCTAACTTTTAAGGTGCTGCAGAGAAATTAGAAATAGGATTTCACTGTATCATCTAAAAATATGACTGTTTTGATCTTAAGCTATACTTTCTATTTTCTAACCGATTAAGACTTGCCTCTTAATGAGGCACGTTTTGGCATCTGTAAATGCTGCTACATAAAAGAAATAAGAAAAAGCTGTCACATTCATAGCTTTCATAGAAAAATATATATTCCCTGAATTAGTCATATCAAGTGGTCATCATTCAGTATGAATTCCAGTATTATAAACAAAATAAGGTATTAATGGACTTTCTTTCTAATTGCCTGTTTCCAACATTCTACACCTCAGAACTCAAGAAATCAACTTCCCCAGCTTTGAATCCCCTGGTCCTTGTAGTTTAAATTATTTTAGACCTTTGGGATATGAATGAATTACAGGGATTGGATCTGGGATAAGTTTTTGCTTCACTCAAAAAAGTCAGTTCACTGTACTTCCTTTGGAAATGTGCCCAATTCCCCCTGCCCTGATTTCAGTAACGACACCAAGTCACAATGGTAAATTTTTATATTCTAATGGGAAACCCTTAAAATCAGCATCAGGTTGGGATTTTGAAGTTTTTTCAGTCTTCGACATTTTTCCTACCTACTCTGTATACTTCCCATTGTTTTCTTCCTCTAAGGAATCAAGTGATTTCAAGGTCCTTGATTTCTGGAAAGGAATTTAATCTTACAGCAAGCCATGTGTCTTCCCACCTCTCCAACTACAGGCTTCACAATCTATTCCCTCCTCCGAATTCCCTGGAGTGCAGTCTGCACCAGAACTGACAGGAGGAAGCCTCCCTCCCACTTTTACCCACTGGATTATGACTTTTAGAAAATTCCTCAAAAGACGCCAATAAGGGATTGACTTTAGAGCTAGGAGCAGAATGCAACTGCCAGTTTACTTGTGGCCCCACTGTTTTCGGATACAACTTCTACATTCTCATAGTCACTATTGTGCCTTTTCTTTCCAAGATCTGAACCGCCTTTAAAAAAAGCACTTTGCTATTACTATCTTCTAGCTCTTTTTCACTTTCTGAATTTATGGTGTATCGTCCTCTTTATAAACACTCAGTAATTTTTTCTTAGCCGCCGCAGAAGCATTTCGATGGGGCAGTTTTCTGCTACTCTTCCTAATCCAGACATTCTCTGGTCCTGAAATTGTTTCTTTTAGATTACTCATTATCTTTATTTTATTTGCAGCAACAGGAGCACATCTGTGGGCAACTTTCTCAGGTATCACTTTTGCTTTCAGAGTTTCACTAGGCATTTGCATTGCATCCTTCTGATTATGCATACATGTTCTCATTTTTGTATTGAGTTCTCTGTCTTTAGAAACAGATTCTGAAAAATGAGTGAAAGTTCATGTAAATGCGAAAATCTTGTAACACAAGATTTTACTACTACTTACGTTCTCAATGCTCCTATCCTAAACAATTTTAAAACATTGCTAAATAAATTTAAAAACAAATGATAACACTAAAGCTTTCTGACATTATCAATTTACAATTCCTTACCTACAATCTATAAGGATAACTGTTACTTAAAATAGCCGCAGACTTCTAAGAATGGGGTTAAAAATTCCTTACCATGAAGCCACTCATCTAAAATCACTTTAAAATCCAGTTTTTAAAATAAAACCACATTCACTTTAACTTTTTGGTATTTCTAATCCTCCTTGTTAAACAACTTTACTCAATTCTGACATAATTTCTTTAGAAACTAAACACAAAGAAAAGGCTATCGTCACAATGGCGACACAGCATCAGGTCTGGCTTCAAAAGATCCTTAAGGTTTTAATTCCAAGACCAGTCTTTCCTTTAGTACAGAAATTGTTAAATTGATCATTAGACAAAAAGAATTTGTACACTGATTTTATGTAACTGAAATGTGACTTAATCCTATCATTTTTCAAACATTTGAGTTATTTTTTATAACTGTTACTATGATCTTAGTTTCATTGTTATTCAAATGTTTTCTGACCTAGTTACATGCCACGCACAAGATTAGGATAAAAATTCTAAAAGTAATTACACCCATATTTAGAGTGCTATGACAATATGATGCACTGGAAACGTAGCCTAGCCTGGCCTAAGGGATCAAGGAAGGCTTCCATGGAGGAAGTGTTATTTTAGAACTAAAAACTGTGCAGGATTTACCAGCCAAAATGCAGGACAAAAAGCACTCTGGAGAAGTCAAATCCTTCACACAGACTAAGGCAGTTTCCAGGGGGTGGCTTGCGATCATGGGGAGTTGTGCAGAGAACTACACGGTGCCAGACCTACCACTCCATGTTTACCAATAGTGGAAGAACTCAAATATTTTTGTTTTAGTCAGATTTTCAAATTTCACACATCTAATTAGTACTCTCCCAGTACGGAGCAGCATTTTCTTGTACGTATCTGAGGTTCACACCACTAGCCCCTAAACTTTAGGTCCTACTTGTTGATAAGCTAGTCTTGCAGCCCTGGAAAGTCAAATTATCTAAACTCGCCTTGAAGATTACAATAGTCTTGACAGGAGCAGGTGAGACTCCATCTGGAGTTTCCAGGCATTTTTCAGTCAAGATAGGCTATAGATCACTGAAGTAAACCACAACTGAGGTCTTGCGTCTATATTAGACTTCTGAAAACTCCATAGTAGTCTTTACTATTAAGTACTAGAAAATGTGGGCTTTGGGGTCAGGCACTATCAAGAACTCTGTTATTCTGCAGCAATGAATTTACCAACTACCAGCCAGCTTAGCTTTTTAATGTTACAGAGGTGTTTACCTTTATGTTACCAAGCTGATTGAAAAGCAAACAAGTGCAACTAAATACTGCTTTCCATGGACATGTTCAGAGCCTGAATGACAAGGAACCCCTCTACCCTCACAATGAAAGCCCTTCAGATTTTCCCCTTAGTCTGTAAAATTAAGCTTTCTCTAAGATCCAAAAAAGCTCTCCTCCAAACAGCTTAAGAAATACTATGTTCAGAGCAGTCAGATCACATACACTAGTCCTTCTTGCCAATTATGTGATTCACATGGTTTTCCAGTAAAATTCTACGGACACCCATGTTTTGCGTTTCAAATGCATGTTATCAGGCTGAGATGTTCATCACTACTTCCATGTCCTCCTTACCTCCTTTGGGAGGAGAGTGGCTTACAGTGTTCCACCACTTCAAAGGCTTTTTCTTCTTAGGAATTTTAAAATTTTGAACTAGTACCTCCAACAAATCAACTCTTATGGCCAAATGAATCTTTAACATCAAGATCAACATTAAGCACATGCTAGAATATAAATTAATATTCTATAAAGGGCAAAGGAAGATTTCTAAATATATGTAACAAAATTAAGGTAAATTTGTACTTAATAACAGGATGAGAATAAACTGTTGCTATCTATACCCATTTGCATGTTTGAAAAAAAACACAGCCAATTTATTCCCAACATATCTGCCCAACTGAATAGTACAAATAAAATACGATCTCAACTAGACATTTGTAGTAAAATTATTTAAGTTGTAGCCATTATAGAAATATCTAGGGTGGCACCTGTGACTCAAAGGAGTAGGGTACTGGCCTCATATGCCAGCGGTGGCAGGTTCAAACCCAGCCCCAGCCAAAAACTGCAAAAACTGGAGAAAAAAAAAAGAAAGATCTATACTGACAAGCTAGTAAACATTAACTGTAAGACACTTTAATGAATCTTTGTAATCCAGAATAAAGGAAAAATTAAGATTCTGAAGGAAAAAAACTAAAATTAGGTTTTAAAAAATACTTTTAAGAGAAATTTGAACTTCAAATAAAGAACTACGCCCAGAGGGGAAAACTGACAATTTTGTATATAGCACTACAACCTGATAAAGCTGTGTTCTAAGTCTTTAGACAACGAAACAGGAATTTTATAGAAGATAGAAACAATCTGAGCAAAGACAGAAAAGTGACTGTGGGGAATTAATACAAATACATATTTTTAGGTCAGTGTTAATTTTATTACTGAAAACTTGGCAAGTTATAAAGTGCTTTATTCCCCTTGAGAAAACTAGTTTTTAGAAATATATACAGGATAATCCAGAGTTAGAAACTGAACGTATTAGGGTACAAGCTTAAGAACTTGTATTAGCAACTTGTATTGCTGCTCTAATACATTTGCAACAACGTCATTTAATACTAAGTAAAATCCCACAAATTCTTAGGTCCCCCAATGATGTTGTGTCAGTTACATGTGCTGGGAAAATCACTGAGTGCCTGAATCACTGCTGTCTTCCTGTAAATGATCCCCTACTGGAGTGTGGTAAAAACACGTAAGTAGGGGAAGGATTTCCATCTGGGGTAGACAATCTACCTGAATGGCCACTTTAAACTGTAACTCACAGATACCTGTGTTCTAAAATGATCTGTGGTGAATAGAAGCTTGGATACAGACAGGACAATTCTGATTCTAAACATTAATCCCTAGTTTCTATATGTTAAGGATTATTCATATTCCAGTTATGGTATTTCATCATATAAAACTCCTAAGTCCAAAAACTTCACATCATTACTGTAGAAGCATTAAAATTTTTAAATCTGTTATTTGTTAAATTGAAGCATTTAAACAAAATTAAGTCTGATAAAATGTCTGGCTGAAAATCAAAATATACTAGCCTACTTCATACACTCTTCTGAAGTCCTGACATTATTGATTGCTGTTGTTGATGGATAAAACAAATCCACACAGCTGGAAATGATAACCTCCCTTGAGCAAGCCCTTTATCAGACTTAGTCCAGAGATGTCCTCTCTACTTTGTCTGCCCTTCATTGATAAGCAATGAAACAATCCAAGAATTCAGAACGCAAATAGCATTTATCAATGACCTTCATCCTCCCAAAGCATACATTTCCAAAAGAATCCCATAAATTGAAATATCATTAGAGAATGGCCATAGAATAAAATGGTTTCTGTTAACTCAGTGTAAAACACTTTTCTATTTGTCTTAACTTCCATGGTAGCATCAAGTCAAAAAACCCGTCAGAAATAATTCAGTAAACTGGAATTGTTCTTCATGAGTTTAGTTATTCTTAAGCTTCAATTTACTTAATTATGGCACTGCACAATGTGGAAATTTGTTTTGAAATTACACCCAATCTAGTTCATCCCAATAGTTTTCTCTCATCCCTAGAAAATCATTGGTAAATCATTCCTACAATTCTCAAAAAATTTGTGATGGCTATTGCCAATTTTATACAAATCTAATAGAAAATTTACAAAGTATGAATTCAGAGACCTATGCTTACCTGCTCAATTACCTTTTTCTAAGAGATCTCAGAGCATTTCACACTAAATGTAGGTAGAATAAAGAAACAGAAGTAAATATTGGATTTTCAATCTACCTTATTACTTTAATGCAAAGAGATAAGGTCACACTCTAGTGAAAAACCCCTTTTCAAGCAATCTCACTTCAGTTCCTCCCAGCTCCTATTTACACCTTGCCTCCGTCTATTTTGCCTTCACAAGAAGAAATTACCAGAAGGGAACTACCGAGGACAAGAGGTAAAAATGAGTCGCAAGGGAACCTGCCTGCCTAGTGGAGACCTTATGACAAACCAGCTCGAATACGTGGCTTGGAGTGGTTTTTGTTTTTGCTTTTTAAAAGGTCTTTTGCTATTTAAGACGACACTGCTAAATTTTTTATACTCTACCATTTTAGTTACTAATTGACTAAAAACAGGTTCCTAGATAAATGAATTAATGTAGAACATTAAAAGATGTTATGTTAGAGTAGAAAGGTGAAGATTTGCTTTTCTGACAGGCTCCTATGATGACATGGTTGAAATTTTATAGGCGAACTGAACGTGAAAATGCAGTCTGAGGACTTCCACTTAGAAATTTAAGTTCAATATATTAAAAATTAAAGACTCCTTTAACTTTTAACTACTTTTCAAACAGGTAATTTCTAAATTATTCACTTTGTGGAAGAAAGGGTCAAGCTGCTATTGTCCGTACACTGTCTAAGAGATCTATTTCAATTAGGTTAGTCAGATTGCCTCTGCTCTTTGGTAGTACAAATTCCCATTTAAAAGTTTTAATAAATGTAACACTTACCTTAAGATTGATGTAAGAACTAAAACATGACCAGAAAACATGCTCTGGTGTGGATACTGACATTCACCAAAGCTAAGCACCCTGCCCTGCTTGAGAGACAGCTGCCTTCAGGTGTGAACATTGTGACTCCCTCCTCCCTCCATCCAATCTAAAGAGGCAACCCTGATCACATACCAATTAGAAATCTTGATATTTTCCTACCTATTTAACAATGTATTGGAATCAGCTTGGCTAAAATCTCTTTAACAATCTCTTTGGTAACATCTGTAGTTTAAGAACTTTAAAAACTTCTTCAAAGGCAGAACATAGCCCTCAGCATGAGATTCTTTGCCCTTCAGCCCTTTCTTTAATCCACCATTTGAACTACAATAGGATTAACGTTTACTAATCCAGGTGGATTCTAATTTTTTTCCACAATGCTCCATTTTTCTCCCAAGCTTTGACAAATTTATTTGGTTTGGTTCTTATGTTCCCAAAACTATGTAGGATTAAAAACACTCTCAACCGTTATGCTGCAAATTTCCTAGTGTTTCTGTTTCGGTATTCTCTGATATCCACAGCAGAAGTTCAGAGGTATAATTCAGAAATAACTAACATGTGAAAGGCTCTTCTATGATGTTCTGTTGCATCATCATACTAGAATTATTGAACTATTATTTCCATACAATGTAAGGAAACTATAGTGTTTGGTGATAACTGCGAGATAGCTGATAAAGTAAATATTCTGACTCACTGATGAAAAGAATGGAGCTGGCTATTTCAACTATCAAAAGGCAAAAGCAAAAGGACCTTTTCCTTGCCACTTAAATGTTACTTGAAAAAAAAAAAAACACATTGGCACCTTTAACAATGTTCTTGTATTCTAATGATACACAAACCTCTAGAGTTTGTTTTTTTTTTTTTCCAATTGGCCTAATCAAAGTCAACTTGTACTGACAGATTAGAATTCTTCTAATTTAATTTTTAGTACCATACATTGAGCTTATAAAATTGTGTTCTGAATACTCTAAAGATAAAACTCTGGAAGAGACACGGAATGTAGTGCATACCCAGCATTAGAATTTTCACTGAAGAGGTCACCAATGAGTGCACGGAACTTACTGACACATCTGAGTCTTAATTTTTGAACAGTAATAATATGTTATCTTTATTGGTTCGTTTTATATCCCTTTTTTGCATTTGCACTCTCAGGTTTTGAAATGCCTTTTCTTAAAACTTAAGTTCTTTCCCTCTAAGTTTCTTATAAAACTGATTCCTTTTTAGGTACAACTTTCTACTGTTTAGAAGAAATCTTTCTAACTTTCCAAGGATTACTAAATTGAAAAATGACTCAACCCAAGATTTTTCACTAAAAAAAAAGGGGGGGGGGCAATGACCACCCTAGGAATTACCTGAACATGGGATAAACTTTTCTTTTTATTCATAAGTTATTTCACATTGTAAGTACACCCTTTTAAAATAAGTAGGTCATGAAGAAAATGCTTTTTAAATCCCATCTTTTAAATGTCTGCAATCTTTTTTCCTTAATATGTTTAGTAAAATTAGTCTTTCAAAGGAGCAAATTCAAATCTGAATACCTCAAAACCTTTTCTTGGAATTCATAAATGAATAAATCCATAGGACTTTGGACATACACAACTATAGGAAACAAAAAAGTAGAAACTGCTTTTTCATATACACCATTAAGTTGAACTTCAAGTGCAAAGGAAAGCTAGAGCACTGATATCTGGACCAGTTCACATTCAATTTATCTTTGTCTTTTTCTCAAGAAAAATACAAACTGATCCTAAACATTAACGTATATCTGTGCATTAAGTCCCAGTGCACTTTGCACAAAGTAGAAGAAAGTCAAACATGTTCTAGTGCTCACTGTAAACACTGTCAACTATTAATGATTTATTAATTTTCCTTAAAGGTACTTAGGAGTGTCACATATTCAAAATTAACTTTAGTCATAGCACCATAACCAAAAAAACCCATAAAAAAATTTCTCCATATCCCTCAGTTTCATTTCAGAAGTTGAGAAGCTACCTTGTCAGGCACACTGTTGAAGTCACCAGGCCCAGTCTTGCTTTTTCTGATGAAACCAAATCTGATTAAGTCAAAAGGCTACTTCTATATATATACAAGGGTCTTAACCATTTGGACTAAAAGAAAAATTAATAAATGGTTGAATAATCAATGACCAGTTAATTCAATCCAAAGAATGAGAACAGTTCTATTAATAAAATCTAACCTATCAAAGTTATCAGTTTACCAAAGCTTTATGTACTTACAAATGTATTTCATATTTATTTATGGATTTTTTTGGTATTTTTTTGCAGATGATAGTAAACATGGAGTTAATAACCCTGAGAACAAATTATAAAACAAAAAAGCTTAAGAAGAATTATATAAATTAATGAATCTGACGTCTATCACCAGTTCTTAAAATTAGGGAAGTAAGAGGCATCTGTTCAATGTCTTCAGGTTGATGATAGAGGACACATGTATCATGAATTAATCTGTCTACCATATGCTTAACATAAGCTTTGAGAAGAAAATCCTAATAGTTCTGAAGTGTTGACAGCTCTTTTAAGCCACCACATGAGAGACAGGTAATGTCCAAAAATGTCCCTTTCCCCTACATCAGAGCAGAAAGAAAATAGCTCCTACCATGTTCAATGGAAAAGATAACTAAAAGGTAGGAACACTTAACAACACTCTCTAACAGTGATACCAGAATTTGACACTTTTCCTTATCTGCCACCTCAAGGATTCATAGGAGAAATGGGTTAATTTTGTCTGAAACCAAACACAATTAGGGCCAATAAATAACTTAAAGGCAGGAGTACTATAATATACTCCCTACCTACTAAATATGTAAACCATTTGAATCAAGTCCATCTTCAGGCACAAACAAGCTAGGAATGGCCACCTACACTGGAGTAGCGTAACCTATCAAGTATTTGGCTAGAAAATAAATATAAATATTTGATGATGTAATAAAGTTTCACTTTAAATGGATCCCCAAATTATTTTCCCACAAAAACATGACGGTTTCTTATATTTAGACTAGAGGTCACTATTCAAGATACACTTAGTTGCCCCAGCAAAGAATGCTTAGGATTGCACACGGCAGCAGTACACTAAAAAAGATGGAGAATGACATTTAACTATTTTCCTATTTAGGTAGAATCTGCAATTGCACTCTTTAACAAAACGCAACTCTACAATTTCAACACAGATGGGTGAATCTACATATTAACACAAATATTCCTTTAGCCCTGTACACTCTATTAAAGAACACACTTTCCCTAAATCTAAGGCACACAAACTCCTCTATTTAACAGAGTAAGATTATGGAAGGGCAAGATTTTGGAAACCAGGAGATCTTGGACAGAAGAAAAATTATATAGCATTTTGTTAGTGCACAACTTAAAAGAAAATTCTATGACTATGCTCTAGCCTTAAAGTTTTAAAATATGCAAATAAAACGTTAAAAATAATTTACCAGCACTTTATAAGTTCAAGTTCGTAAAATAAAATTATGTTATTCTTAAAAAGAAAGAAAAAGAGAAAGACCCAAACAACATTTGGAAAGAAAATTTGAAACCATTTCAATGAAAATGACCAAATCTAGTATAATGCATTCTACTCAAGTAGCCAGGGAAAGGGGGAAAAAAGTGGTAGGTACCTTGTCTACTAATCATGGTTACACCTTCCATGATTATAATATCAGTATGCACATAATATTTATGAAGAATCTGTAAACATAGGTTGTGAAATTGTTATACTACTACAGAACAGGGGTTAGAAACTACCACCTCTTGGCAAATTCCAAAAATAACTGCATGACACTTGCTACAATGAAAGTAATGCTCATTGGTTTTGCTAACCAGGATGTCTAGTGTTTTAACATATTCAAACTCTTGCTATATGTAGTCAAATACTGTCAAAATACATCTGCCCCCAAAATGAAGCATATTTTGGCACCTGTGCTGAATGCTGCTTCAAAGACCAGCAAGTGCAAATAAAAATAACAGTCATGATTTAGTCACATTCATAACTTTTCATAGAAAAATATAAATATTATATATTCCCTGAATTGTAAGACAAAAAAATAATTTCAACAGCCAGCTTTCACCATAAATTCCAGTCCACTTCCTCGTAAATGAACCGGCTTTCCCTCAAGGTCATAAGGTGCAATCTAACACATTTTCTAAGCTTCTATCATCATCCCCATCATGGTATCTCACAGTCCTTCTACCCTGATTTCTTGTTTTTATTTTTGAACGCCGAAGAACTCTTTTAGACTTTGCATAGTCCAAATCCTCCCAGTCATTATCATCCACACTTAACCTAGGACGTTTGCTTTGTCTTTGACGTCTCACAGTTTTAGATATGTTAGCTGTAAAAGTTTTACCTTTTCTAACTACTTTTGCTTTTCCTCTTGTTTTTCTCCTTTTGGCTTTTGTATTATCAGTACAGTCAATATCTGATTCGGTAAGAGATCCCAAATCCGATGATTTGGGAGTAGTGTCAGGTCCAAACTTCGAACTCTCAGTTGTTTCAGAAATCTTCACATTTTCCAATTCAGGGTGCAGTCTCTTACTTTTTATTTCTGTCTCTGCTGCTTCCTGGGAATCATGAATCACTTTTGTCTTACTGAAGGGAGCCTTTCCATAGGTCCTGAGTCTTCTGCCATTCCACCTGCGTAGCCCGTAATTCAGCTCCTCTTCAAAGTTATTCTCTGCACTAGCTTTTTGCGTCAAAGTTGACTCAGAAGAAAATTTTTTACCAATCTCACTCCCTGGAATATGGCTTTTTGAATCTTCCTCTGAAGACCCAATACAGGAATTCTTCCTTTTAGAAGGTGCATTTGTTTTGTGACTACTGGTATGCCTGGGCTCGTGCTCTGAATTCAACACATCTTCCGAACCCAAGTCTCCACGTAAGGATGGACCAGTACTGTTTGTACTACCTTCTGCATCAGGTTCAGCTAGCTTACCCTCACAGACATACTGTTCATTTGGCACTCCACAGTTTACATCTCCCTCATAATCACTTAGTGTCTTTTTAGCTGTGGTGGAACCAAAACGAATGGGGGTTTTCCTTCTCTTTTTGCTTCTAGTGCACATGTTTTGTACACTGACATCTTCTACATCATTTAGGAGCTTCATCTTACTGGCAGCTCTAGTTGCACATCTTCTAGTAATCCTCAGGACACCCCGCTTAGCGTTTGATGATTTCTTTGCCACCTTTGAATTGCTGTCTGAGTCACTGGAACAGACCCTTTTCCTGGAAACTTTTCTGCTTTGTCCACTGTCTTGTGGTGTAGAATCTAAAAATTAAAGAGTATGTCTTCTTTTAATCTTTAATAAAAGAGTTAAGTCTAAAGGAATTAAATGTTCAATATTTGGAACAACTTAAAACCAGAATTATTTTTTTTGTAGAGACAGAGTCTTACTTTGTCGCCCTCTGTAGAGTACCGTGGCATTACACAGCTCACAGCAACCTCCAATTCCTGGGCTTAAGCGATTCTCTTGCCTCAGCCTCCCGAGTAGCTGGGACTACAGGCGCCCGCCACAATGCCCAGCTATTTTTTGGTTGCAATTTGGCCAGGGCCAGGTATGAACCCACCACCCCTGGTATATGGGGCTGGCGCCCTACCACTGAGCCACAAGCACCACCAAAACCAGAATTCTTAACGGGGAGGAGGGACAGCAGTGAAGGGAATGTCCACATCTCTTTTTTTTTGAGACAGAATCTCAA